>JACXSL010001249.1:0-25428 GCA_019514585.1 Dendrobium officinale
TGAAACCTTGCTGAGGGATCCTAATTTTATGAAGATTATTGATATGATGAGAGGGCAAGCGCGCGACGTCGAGACATTTTAACAAAATGATGAGGATATACTTTTGTGGTACAGAGGTAAATTATAAGTGCCAAATGTGGATGACTTAATGAGGAAGTTCTCTATGATCCCATACACTCTGGTAACCATTCATTTAGGTACAACAAGAAGTATCAAAGACCTGAAGGATTATTTTGGAGGGAAATGATAAGTGTGAGTGAGAGCGTAGGCAGCTTATTTACAAAGTGTCCGCTTGCCAATTAGTCAAGGCTGAGCATCATAGATAGTATAGGTGGATTACTTGATACCATTGCCAATAGAAATGAGTGAAAAATGGGATGATATTGCTATGGATTTTTGTGACAAAAATGATGCGCGTGCTAAGTCGAAGTTAGCTTGACAGGGTCAATTGATGCTTATTTGGTTTATCATTGATGGAGGCATAACAAAGTATTACCTCAAACTCCACTTCTTAGCCATATTGTGATCGACTGACTTAGTTGAGAAGTTAGTCAATTGTTTCTATGTGAAGAGAATGTTCGGCACGCTGCAAGGTGGTACCGGAGGTCCATAGTAATCGGATCCATGGAAAGTAGGTTTTAACCTCCTAGACTTTGGAGGAAGGTTTCAAGAGGCAATGTGTAACTAAAAATTGACTTTTGGTGCAACATTCCATCCTCAACACTCATGGAGAATCAGAGGCGGCACTATACAAAACACTTGAAAATTTTGGTTAGATTGGTAATGTCTTGACATATGGTGATGCCTGGGGAATGCTCACATTCCTTTGATTGAAGTTTGCTTATTACAACAACTTTCAAGCCAGCAATAGGAATGGTTCCATATGAAGCACTATGAAAAAAAAATACATAACATGTTTGGTTTGAAGAAGGAAAAAAAGGGAAATGATTAGCTCCGATCTGGATTTGATGATGCTACCAACAAATCAACAAATTATTTAGAGAAAGGCTATGAGAAAATACAATATAGGCATAAAAGTAGCGACTATGAATGCTAAGCAAGCCGCGTTTGTGAATTCAGTGTTGGGAGATTTTCTTTTCAATAAAATCATTCCCATGAAAGGCCTATACAAAGCATATGGCAAGACATGTGGCAATCTTAGTCCCTATTACATTGGACCATTTTAAGATTATGGAATGGATATGGAAATGTAGTCCTATAGATTGTTGGCCTTTCCAGCTAATAAATATGTTTGTACACTAACGTGCTTCATATTTCTAATCCCTAAGGAAAATTATATCAGTATGATCTGTCTAAGATCATGAAACAGAAACTATAGACATACAAGCCAGATCGTTTACTTATGTGCGAAGAGTCAGACCATAATTTGGATTATAGTGCAAAACAACAACTCCGAAGTAGAGACATACCTCTTTGTTTAAGGATTCTATTGAAGCATGGATCTGAGAGTTACCCTATAAGGAGATACATAATCAATAAATAAGGTAATGAGCTATCCTCATCTCTTTGATTAAGGTGTACTTTGTCCCACTTGTAGATTTAATTTGATGACAAAATTTTTATTAGAAAGGAGTGAATTGTAAAAACAAAAACTTGAAAAATGTCCATCGTAAGCATCACACAACGCATTTCAATTGCTCTAACAATCTAAAATAATCAAATTTTCGAAAGTTTGTCAGAATTTTGACAAAATAAATTTCAATAAACATTCGAGATAGAAAATTTTGAATCAATAATGGGTATAAATAATGTAGGGTAAATTTTGTCATGATTTATAAAAATTAAAAATCGTTTGAGTTTATTCTAGATTAATTACTAAATAACCCTTCATGATCTTTAAGGCAAGAAAATTTTATGTATGCAAGGGCACATGCATAATTTTTCCAAGTCCCCTCTCCCCGCACCACCCCAAATAACCTCATAAAGGGATTGAGAAATTTTTGGTCCATTCATTCTATTCCCCCTTTTTTTGGCCCAAACTCCCTTTGATGGACCACGCGCGGAGGAGAAATAGAAAGATACGGGTTTCAGGTGCGGCGGTTTTAGGCATTCCAGATTCGGTTTTGGGAGCGTCGGATAGGTTAGGGAGAAATCGAAGGGTAAGTTTTAGAAAAAACTTAAGGTATGTTTCTAACCCTAGAATACTTTCTTTTCACTTAGATTTTTAATAAATAAAAATTTAGGGTTTACCTTCCAAATGTTTAATATTTAGAAAGGGAATGTTTAATAAAGCCTTAATAATATATTTCTAAGACCCTAATTCTTATTTTCCTCAAGAGTTTGTGCAGAGTTCCAAATTTGTTTAGCTTTTTCCAACACAGTAATTTCCTTCAAATTGCTTTGCATGAAATGGTTCTCCGTCGATATAAAAAAGATTTTTTATTGGTTTTTAAACAAAAAATTCATGAAAAATTTAAAATTTTAGAATTTAGGTTTTTATTTTTTATTCCAAAATTTTGATTCCTTTTTGAGAAGATCCCTCACAAATATTTTATTTGCTAAATGACCTTAGGAATGTTATATATAGGTACGTAAAAATGAAAGTTTTTATATGAAAACTTTAGTTTTTCCTAATTTTGAAATAAAGAAATTAGAAAATTTAATTAAACTAAAAGTCTCTATAGGTTAAGTGTGGATGCCATTGCATGTTCAGAGGGAAGAAAATAATGAATTTTGGGTTTCCAATTTTGTGATTTTGAGGAAAAATAAAAAATTTAAAATAAATTAGAAAACCTATAAAGATTGGGAATCAAAATGAATGGGAGCGCAATTATTGAATATAAAACACTTTTGGACTAATGATAGCTTTTTTCCCTTAGGTCCTTAGAATGGGAAGTGGTAAGGAGAGCTCATCTCGAGGTTAGACAAAACAATTTACAGATCAACGCATTTTTGAGATTTGTTTACTTATTTTAAGGTAGGTACATTTTAATTCTTCCAAGTTCAATTTTTCTTTTATTCTCTTTTAAAATTTTTTTTTTTTAAAATGCACTGTGATATGTTTTTTTTGCATTAGAATAGCATGTTAATTCTTTTATTATATATGAAAATAGTATACTGGGCATGTTTAAAATAATTATTGGCTTGTTTAGGGTACTTAGAAAGTTTTCACATTTTAATTCAAAAAGAATCTTCATGTAGTCTTGCATAAAAATTTGATAGTATTAGTCACCTATCTTATGGATAGTTATTTCATGTGAAATTGTGTCATGTTGAGCTGGAGTACCAATATGGAGTCCTTTGCATAATATGGCTCTTTCGGGACAATATGATAAAGAAAAATGATATGACCAATATGTATGTGTACCTAATCAGTATAAATTTCGGTATCTACTTCCGGTGTGAGTGTATAGAATACGAATAAGATAAATATATATGTATATAAAAAATAAAGACAAGTTGAAAGGGCATGAAATGAAAGAAGTAATAAACATATGAAATGTAAAATGATCATATGAAGTCATATATATAAATATAGGTGAAATTGCATGACACTTAATATTATTTTTTTTTTTAGTTTACCAGTATTGCTCAATTTCATATTAAAGGCATGCATATTGATCTTCTTTACATTGTAATTTAAAATTGATAGAGTTAGTTTTGATACCTTCTTAGCGTTAGTTCACTCTCTAAGTTTTAAGTTATTTTCAAGAAAACCTGCTAATGAGTAATGATTGATAGACCATCATTCATCTACCGACACCCCGCCATAGGGGAGGACACCGGGTGACCAGGATTCTTTTTCTTTTTTGATGTTTTGTAATAGATGAAACGCATAGGATGACATGCTGATGGAGGGACATCTACTATTTGTATAAGAACTTTTATGTACATGTTTTATTAAATGAAAGAAAATATTGTTTGGAATTTTTGTGGCCTATTTCTTACATTTATTTAGATGGTTATTATATTATTACACGTTGAAATGTTTTTCAAATTTTCATGTCTGACATCTGTTTCTACTAGCTCCCTCTTGTCTCCATGTATAAGACGAGTTTTATCGGACCAAGGTTCGTTGACATTATATGTCCCTAATCTACTTAGTATCAAAAAAATGATGGTCGGATGGGGATCGGCCCAACCCAACCAAAAAAATCATTATCGGGCAACCCATGGGTTGTGCTTCGTCCAAGGGTATCTTATAGAATTGGGGTGCATACTCCACTTTCTGGGGACACAATTGATTCATCCTTAGCTAATATAGGGCTTTGTGCCCTATCATGTGGATCATATTATTCATTAATTAACCAAATTTTTAAGACATTAGGGAACATACGAACTTTTGGGTCATAATTTAGTAAATACCATTTAGTGGCAAAACCACCCATTTAAAAGGGCCCCGACCCCCCACAGAAGGGGCCCCGGTCAAAACCTCTTACATGCAATGTCATTTGCCAATGAAACTGTCGATTAGAGGATACCATGCAACATCTTTATTAACGAGAGATTGTTTGCGAATGATTCTTAGTGATACCCTATTTTTTGATTTGATATTTTAATTTTTATGAGGAGAAATTATTCTCAAATTTATCCTCCTCAAAAAACTATTACGAAAGGAGGATAGATTTTACCTTTAAGTCAGTTAGGCTTTTATTTTATTTAAAACGTTTAGATTATTAGAAATATTAGAATTTTAACTTCTGTCAGGATTTAAGCTTTGAATAGACAACTTTAAATTCAGGGGCATTTTTAAGAAAATTAAATGATTGTCCCCTCCAAATGAGATTCAGTTTTTAACACTGAGGCCATCATCGGGGTGATATTAGAGTTATTTTTTAAATGTTTTATATTTTTATCAACAACTAGAGAAATGTAAAATTAGGATCCCCTCCAGTTTTAGACTTAAAATCAATAAGACCAACATCGAAGATTTAAAAAATTATCTTTTTTGATTATTTAAACATTATCAAAACTGTTTGCATGCTAACAGAAGATTTGGTTCGATCTTACTACATAATACATTTTGATGAGAGTTCTCTCTAGTTGAGATTTGCTTTTAGCATGACCATCTTATTTTTGGTTTTGGTTTATGTATGGTTTAACCTTATTAGTTTCTTTGGTTATTTGAATATTTCTCAACTCTAATTTTCCCACTAAAATAAGAAAATAAGGTTTATCTAATGTTTTTTGGAGACTATCATATAGGTGCTAAAACCAAGAGGGTTATAATTTTAGGATGAATTTTCATTTAAAGAGGCCTTAAGAGGCATAATGATGAACTTTAAAAGAAAATAATCTCAGTTTATTTACGATCTTATGAATTTGTTTATAAATTCAAGTCTTGTCTATTATAACCCATTCAAAGAGGAGGATCGGACCTAAGATTTGAATATTCACTTTTCAACTTTAACTTGCACAGAATTCTCATAACCTTTGGATTATGGAGCTTAGTACAATAGTCAAAGCACATACGGGTAATTTGTAATTCTTTTAAATGATGTGCTTATTTTTATAGTATACATCGCTAGAATGTCATATTTGTGCTTTTTTCAATGCATTTTGCATGTTGCTTTTATGTACTTTTTGTTGCACCTACACAATTATCAGTGTATGGCATTTGAAAATTTATCTATAATACTCAAGTTTGCATAGCAATTCCCAAATATCACACTTGCATATTCATCGCACGATCATCGGAGCATATGTGAACCCAATCATTTTCAAGACATTTTTTCTCATGTACCTTTCATTGCACATTGTGTTGCAGGTTACGAAAAATTTTCAGTGCATCTTTATGCTAATCATATTGTAACATACAGTGAACTAGTTTGTATTTGCAAAAACCTTAAGGCAATTTTAGTAGGATTTGAGAACTATCTCGAGATATGTGTATTTTGACCTAAAAATATTTTTGATTGGATTAATTTTATTTGCTTTAGTATTTCTTACATGAATTTTTGAAGCATTGCACATTGAGATTGTAAAGGTTACCTTTCAAGATTCATACACATGCAATTATTTAAAGTTTAATTCCTTTCTCGCTTTTTTTCCTCGCTTTCGCATTTTTATAATTTAAGAAATTTTTAAGTATCATCTTTATGTTTGCTTGTACAAGAGGACTTGTGGATTGATGGGTGGTGTGTAGGTGTTTTATTATGGCTATGCTTATGTTTTATTTAAATAAAAAAACACACTAAAAAATGCAAATCATGTGTCGAATCAAGTAATAAAAGATTTTAATAAGAGAGTGTCAATCCCACGAGAAGGTGACCTTAAGTAGACTTTAAACTTAGTTGAATTGTTGACCCCTCATTATTTGAGGTTGATTTTTCCCCAGAATCAATATCTAGCTCCTAGGTTTCCGTTAACCTAGCATAGACGTCATCCAATAGGATTTCCTTAGGTGGACGCCCCACTGACGAGAACATCGACTCGAACCTATCACTTCAATCCACTGAAACTCAAATCAGGCTCAACTTTTTTTTTATTCGTCGATGTCGATCGACTCAATCTAATACGCACAATTTTCGATCGAATTGATACATTATTGGGCTCAAATCAATTCACCAATCGAATCAAAATCAAATCAAATTAACTCAAATTGAATTCGATTTCAATGGCTCCCGATTAACCCACGTTTTGACTCGTCACAAGTATATATATAATAAATAATTGATACGTCGTAAAAAATTATCTTAATCGGGCACGAATCTCGATGCAAAATCAAGTTTGGAAACTTCAAAAATTAATTCGGAGACCATATCCGAACTCCGATTTCAGCAAACTTACAGTCGAACTGAGCGTCTCAGGAATACAAACCCAACGACACCAAGATCAACCCAATCCGAGCCCAAATGAGTCCGAATCAAGGGCTCAAAGCGCTGTTGGAAGGTTCAAACCGCAATTTGAGTTACCAAACAGGTCCTTCCGATTTTGACGAGCTTATACTCGAATCGAACGGCTCGACGAGACGAATCCAATGAGCCCAAGATCACCAAATTCCGAAATCATTAAGGCCTTCAAATGTCCAACGAACGGTCCCACGGTCAAAGGGTTTCAGCAACAACCCATAACCACCCACTCTCCCCTGCTCCCATTTCACCAACTCTCCCTGCTCCCTTAACCACAAAAACTTCTTCTCCCTTCTCTCAAACCGACCTCCATCTCATCTCTCCCTCTAAAAAAACAAAAAAAAAAAAAATTCACAAACTCCTCCTCTCCCTCACTAATACAAAGGAACCCAGCCTATCCACCCGCCTCCACTCTCCTCTCCTCTTCAATTACACTAATCCGCCTCCTCTCATACGAACCCACCTCGTCGTCTTCCTACATTTGCCAAGGAACGCCGACAATCTTCCAAAATCTTGAAAATCCACTAAATATTTCTTCTTTTCCCTCTAAATTCTTATTCTTACTCTTTTTTAATCTCGTTTCTTCTTGAAGTGGTTCTTTATTTTCTCAAAATCAAGAATCATTCATTAATTTTGAAAATCTTCATATAATGATTTTGTTAATTATGAAATTTAGATAAAAATTTTTTGTTTCTTCATATTTTTCTTCTTCTTTAAAAGTTTTGAATGGCTTCATTTTTTTTCTTGAATAATATAATATATCTTGCATTGTTATTTTTGAGAGGTTTTTTGAGTTGTATCATCTTTAGTATGAAAAAATAAAGAATATTGGGAAACGAAAAATGCTATACATTTTTTAATAGTTTGTTTGTCCTTACAAAATCTTGTGATAAGATTTCTTGAGTTCATTTGTGTTAAGCTATCTAACTAATGGTTATTATTCCCATTACCTCAGTTTTGAATTGTTATTTTTGTCCTTTCTTTTCAATATGAAATATTGATAGTGAAAATGAACAAGTTTGTATTTTTTCAAAGTCCTCTCTCTTCCTATTTTTGTATAGTATAAGTGATTTTAATGTCAGTTTAATATGAGGAAGTTTTTTATATTAATTGAAAGGTAAAATTGTGTATAAGGAATAAAAAAAACAAATGTTTGGATGTATAAAGATAATATAATTTGCAGATGTTTTTTGAAAAGAAGAATTTGAAAAAATTTGTTTTTGTGTTTGTGCTTGGAAATTTGTGGAATTTGAAATGGTAAGAATGTCGAGTAAAAAGGTTTAAAAAGTAAAATTATGGGTTTTGTGAAAAGTGGATGAAATTATTATGTTTTGAAAAGGTGAAAAATTATGTATGTTTTGGAAAGTTGATCTGTATGAAAGTTTATAATATATAGAAATGAACTTTGAATGTAGGATGTATAAAAAAAAATTGTTTGATAAGGATGCAAATTGTAAGTTAGATTTTTAAGAAGTAGAAGAATGTGAGAAAATGGTGAAAAGTGTTAGTTTTGGAAAAGAGATTGGAATTGTTTATGTGAAAGTGTTGTTTTTGTATGAGAATGTTTTTAAAAAGAAATGATGTAACTGCAAAATGTTAAAAGTGTGATTTATGAAAAAGTGAAAAGTGTAATGATTATTTGAAAAGTGAATTATATTGTTTGAAAGGTAAAATGAATTGACATGGTTGGAAAAGTGATTTGTATGTGTAGAAGATGAAGTAAATTGTGGTGTTTACTAGAAAATATAATAAGAGTTTTTTAAAAGAACAATGAGTAAAATTTTTGAAAGATTTGTCAATTTCTGAAAGGTTTAAAAAGTGCCCAAGAGTGTGTATTTGGAGTAAATATTGGAAAGGTAGCTCAATATGCTTATAAAGTAAAGGTTCCAAAAGCAAATCAACAGAACTTTGGTGTTCAAGCCCGAAAAAAAGGTACGTCTTTATTTTCAGTAAATTTCAAATTATTTTATTGGTCGAGGGAACAAAAGTACAAGGAGCTAATGACGTCAGTCGCCTCTATCCAACCGGGTAGAGGTGCTACGGGCGGAACCACCGGGTCGTAGCCCCCGGTGACTGTGAGTATTTCTAAACTTAGAAAACCTTTAGGGACCCCTTGATGTGGTGTGCGTGAACCCTTTCCTTTTAGGTCCCTGTAGTAACTTCAATTTAATTAGGATTACTTTTTATTTGCTTTTAGATCCCTAAACCCTTTTACATATACGAAATGTCCTAAGGGTTAGTAATAACAAAATTTTTTATCCCATATAACAGTAGTGACACTTAAGGACAAAAATTAAGGACCGGGTCTTAGAAAAACTTAGACTTAGGATGCATGTACACTTTAGGATAGAAACATATAACATAGAAAACTTAGTGACATTTATATTATTATTATTATTATTATTATTAATATTTTTACTTATTTATTTAACAAATTCAATTTAATTAAATTAAAAATTTTCTTTTAAATAATAATTGATTTAGGACATATCAAAAACCACACTTTCTAATACACACACTTAGATTTGTTTGTTAGGACAACCGACTCTAGTTTTAGGTTAGGCCGGTGTTTATTTCCTTATTGCACTGTGACGGGCTTTTTCTCGAGTTTTATTGCATGTTGGTTGTAAAATGTTGGTGTGTGTTTGTTTATTTATTTATTTTTACTGCACTCTGTGTTATGATTTGATTGACGATTAGATTACCCATAGGTTAGGAGCGATCTGGATTGTTAATAAGATTTTCTGCAGGTGGCCACACTCATGCAGGGCAGAAAAAAGGGGGCTAATTAATTAATAATTTTATATAAATGCTACAGGTGCTTCAGCTGCTTAGCCCCCAAATAAAAAAGAGTGTGGCCAAGTGTGGCTAATTGATTTTTAATTTAAAATGCATAATATATAATGCTGCTTGGGATGAATTTTGCTTGCTTAGGATAACCCTGCAGGTGGTCTAGATTTTCTTTTTCTTTTTGATGTGAAATGTGTAATGTAAATGTAAATGTATTAAAAAAATTAAAGAAATTGTGAAAGTGATTTTGAAAGTGGGATATTACATCCAAATTTGGAAATCCAAAGAAAAGAGAATATACCTTAAAGGATTATTCTCTTTTATTTGGAAAGCCAAATTAGGATGATTCAATATCCAAATATAAAAAGAAAAGAAACCCCTTCTTAGGGATGAGTTTTCTTTTCATTTGGATATCCAGAACCCCGATGGATCCGAGAAGTTCGTAGAAGAAGAAGAAAAGAAGAACGAGAAGATTGAAGAAAGAAGATGAAAAGAAGAAAGAAAGATTCAAGGAACAGTATATATCCCATTTCAAAAATCACTTGCGTCATTCTTAGGATTAGAATCCGGGTTTGTTGTCAGTGGTGCCAGGCCACTTTACTTTTCTGTAAATTCTGGGGAAAATATAAATTGGACATTGGACATTGGATTACATTAATATTTGGATTATTGATTGTTTATGTGTGTAGTTTTTTTTTTACATTTAAGCCTTATGCATTTTTTCTTTTACAGATAAGCTTGCATGCCTTATAAATTTTTTAAGTCTGGATAAGATTTTATTTTTTTCAGTAAGGTACTTTTAAAATTCTTCCTACTTGTATTTTGATAATAAAATTTTCGGCTTTTTTAGACTAAAATCCTCAACGTTCTAAGAAAAATATCGGGAGAAGCCGAGAGTTTTTTTTTGCATAATCATATTTTTAATTTTTTTTTTCCTTTATTAGGGCAAGCTTTAGATTTTTTTTCACATATCAACTATTTTTTTAAGATTTAGTTCTGTACTAGATGAAGTTGCCCCAACTTTGCAGATCAAAAAACTCTATACTAAAATAATCTTTAATACACTTCTTCGGTTTATTTAAGCACGTAAGCCAATTCTCAATCATAAGCATTAGATATCAGGTGAATAATATCATATTTAATTGAATTAAAATCAAATAGATTTGCTTTTATGAAAGGTTTTTAAAATAGCACTTATGACTACATTTTATTAGGATCTACTTTTTGTCATATACAAAAAGATTTTATGTATAGTAAACAATATCTAAGAATTAAAAATTTAAGTTCATATATTGGGTAAATTTTCGAAAAATTCAAAATACATCATAAGAATATCATACATTAGGACATTAGGGAAATTCAAGGAGTCTAGGTATATTAGGTTATTCGGGTATTTTTATTTAAACCAATTTTATCAGAGTAAGGAGGCCAATTTTTTTTGTTTTAATCGAACAGTGTTATAGAAAAGGTTACTATCATTAAAACTTTAAATTTCATAATCAAATTTGTATATCGTTCTTTTAAAGCACAAAACATATATTAGAGATTCATATCTCTTTTAGAAGATTTCATTACCTTTTGTTGGGGGGATAATTAATTTTTGAAAAAATTCTTTAAATTGAAATACATTTTAGCCTTATGAATCAAGTTCAGCAACCCACAAAATATCACATTCTTAGGATTAGACTAGGGGTTTGTTGTGTTAAGAAAAAAACATAATAACTCTTCTTAAAAATCTGGTGTAATGATCACGTTTGAATTTATAGTTATCGACTTCGTTGAGATATAATAACTTCTAGGATGATTATTGTTTTAATTAGTATCTATTTTTACATTGATTTCAATTTTAATCACAGCTTTTTATTCATTATACCTTTATGTCATTTATTTTTGATCTTGATACATGAAGACCAAATTTTTAAAATTACTATTTATGATTTTTTTTAACACTTCTTTCTAATAAAAAAAATATGATTAGGTTCTATTTTTTAAGTAAACTCTAATGATCTCTAAGAAGTAAGCTCGAGAGGCCTCCGCAATTATGAGAGTTAAGCATAAGCATATTATAAATTTCTCTTTTGATTATTATTTTACCTCCCTACCTGTTGTTTTGGCTTTACCACTTGACCTATGAGGGTGCAATTCTTCAAGGGGAAGTTGTGCAATCTATTAGGGAAAAAACCTATTTTCTAAGCCTAATTTTTAAACTGCTTCATATTCATTTTATGCAATTCGAGTCAATTAGCATGCATTGCATTAGATACAAATTAAAAAAGAGTCTAAAATATTAATTGCATTTCTAGACATTTTTCACCCTACATAAGTTTGAGGGGCCAATTAGGATCTTGTCTTAGATTAGATGTCGGCCCCAATTCCTTAAAACTTAAATTTCAACGTCCCTACCCATCTTTCATAAGAGACTGGACACATGGTTTTTTTAAAAGCGCCTAGGTGGTTAGCTGGCTCCCCAATCCAGGCCGGGGTAAGTCCAGATTTGCACTTCATCATTAGTTAGGTTCGGGGTCACTATTTTATAGTACCCAAATTAGATTTAGGTTTCTGAGGCAGATTCTTTTTAGATCTTAAGTCCTCTCCCTCCGGGAATATATTAATCCCAAATTTCTAAATAAAAATGTCAACTTAAACATAAAATTTTCTCTCTTAAAATGTAAAGCCCAACATAGGTATTAGACTGAGGTTGTCTCTGATGGCTTCTCAGAAATCCGACACCTCCTACTATTTACTTTCTCCTTTGACTCGCTAATAAAAAATGTTCAACATTGAGCTTTCTCCTTGAAAAATTCCTACTTCTTCTTCTTTCCTTGTCTTTTACTTTGTAGTCAAAAGGGTATGAAATCACTGTTTTTAATCGAGAGTTTTCTTAGGAGCTTTTCTCCTAGGATGTAATTAACTATAGGGGCTTGCTCCTATAGGGATTTGAGAACCCCAGACTAAAATAAACCTTGTTTTTTATTCATATAAAAATAAGGGAAGAATCTTTGGGAACGTAGATATTTTTAAAAACCTCATTTCTAATTTTGAATAGACTTGTAGAATGTTATTATTATCTTTTTCAGATAATATATAATATTATATTTGTTATATTCAACTTTAGAAATAAATGAATGAATTTATATAAAATTTCATTCTCGCTTTTGGATATATCTTGAAGAATGTTATGTTCGTCTTTTAAGATGATATAATATTTTTCTTGTCATATCTAAATAAAAGAATGAATAAATTTTTTTTTTCAAAAATGTTTATTTCTATTTTTTAAACACATTTCTATAGAATTTCATGTTCATCTTTTGAGATGATATGTTATTCTTTGAACTATGTTTGATTATAGAAATATCAATTTTCAAAACCCTATTTTGATATTGAATCCATTGTAGAATATTGTGTCGGCCTCTCGAGATTGTACTTTATTCTCAATGCAGTATTCGATTACAAAATAGGAGAAAATCAAAATCTGCGTGGTGTGACATAATTTTTTCCCACCAGATTTTTTTTCTGGCGACTCCGCTGGGGATCAATCCTCTCTCCATCTTTAGCAGTGTTTTATACCCTTTAATTAATCGGTAGTATACTTGTGCTTCGTCATAGGTGTGTAACTACCTTTCTTCTACCGGTTCTTTTATTCATTTCATTCTTGAATAATTTGGCCGGTATATCTAAAAAATTTTAGAGGTCTTATTTTGGACCCCGTTAAAAAACTAACGGGGAGCTCCTTTGTATGACCTTTTTGTAAAGAAAATTTCCCTGTGCTAATTTTTCGAATGTTGCAGTTACATTTTTCTTGTAGCTTGATGTTTGACTTAGCACTGGGTCCCAAAATCTCTTTGCCCAATCTTTAGTAATATGTATAGTTACTTTTTTTAGTAACTTAATGTATTATTTGGATTGGGGTCCAAATTATTTTTAAATCTTCAAAATTTTTAAACTTTTTTCGTGTCCTAGCTAACAATGTTGCAGTTATATATATTTTTATAACTCGATATGTGGCTGGACAAATCTTAAGAAAATTTGAGCTTTTAAATCAAAAATTTTTCTCCTTATCTAAACCAACATATTGTAGTTATATATTTTTATAGCTTAATATGTGTGGTAGGACAGGGTCCAAAAGCTCAAACCTTCAAATCAAAACTTTCTACTTGTCCTAATAACATATTGTAGTTACATGTCCTTTGTAGCTTGATATGTTTGCTAGGACAGGGTCCAGAAATTTGATATATGCAAGATTGTCAAGATTAAATTCAATTTAAATTGAGAAAAGTTTGAAGGTTCAAATACAAGTTAAGCTTATAAAAAATAATTTTTGCTAGAGAAAAATAGCAGGTTGATTTCTTTTAAAAAGAAAATTTACCTCTATCTTCCTTAAATTATAATAATTAAAACTTCATTGTGGTTGACTCCTCTAAACACTTAAAGAATAAGACCTATGGTTATCAATGCTAAAAAGAAAAGTGTGTTCCCTCCCTCCCTCCACTTGGGTGGATTAACGCTTTAGATGAAGATGAAGATATATTTAATCTCATTTCCTTTTGGAACCTCAAAGCACAAAAGTTTAGCTAATTTTGCTAAGTTCCTAGCAATCGCTGAATTAAATTCAAATATATTTTCAAATCTTCTATTCAACCATATTATGATTTTTTCTAATCTTAGGAATGTATAAATATTGGTTGATATATTGAAGTTTGAAAATCATTTTAAATTCCCTCACCTTTAAACCTTCTTGTAGGTTAAAGTTTAATATGCCTATAAATCCTATTTCCTAAGAGTACTACATGGATACGACGATTTGTCCTCTGCCATGTGGTTTAACTCTGATAGAAAATGGATCTTTAAGGCATGCGATGAAGATAAATAGACAAATTATATAAAAGCTTTTGTTCATCATCTGAAGTTTTCTCTTATGGTAATATTTTTAAAATCAAATATTAGCTAAGTTTACTCTTGGCTTTATTACTCCATTTGAGAAAACTCATGAGCAATTCTTATTAAGATTGATCATCTTAAATTCCCCTTTCAGTCAAAGACTTGGGATAATTCAAGATTTTTTATTAAGGCTAACCCATGATATGATAAACATTTCTTTGTCATGTGGCTTTTCCTTAAAATGAATTGACACACCTTGAATTGATACTGAGTCAGATGATTTTATAACATCTTTAATAGTTTTTTCTTCTTCAGTATAAAAAAAAAATTATTATCATATTTGGGTTAGCCCATTATGATATCCATAAATAACTTCTTTTGAATTAAGATTTATGTCAAATTGAAATTGGAGGAAAGTGGAAGTCTTATTCATCTTCTTGTTATATTATACATCTCATAGGCATCTTGCAAATTGATGAACTTATTTCATAATTATCTCGTTCAAGTTGTTTATTCATACTATAGGATTGGGTCTGATTTGTAGATCCATTTTTTTTGTATAAGAGGGTTAATTTTCTACTCTTATACTTTGAAGATGATTTTACAACTGAAATAATCATTTTCAAGATTTAAGTAAAGGAAGCCTCCTTATAAAAAAAAAAAAAAAAAAAGGTAAAGAAGGAAAAGAAAAAAAAAGTGAAAAAGAGACACATTCATTAAATGTGTAAAAAAAAAAAAAAAGTGGCTTCCCTTTCTAAATCTTAAATATCATAGGACCTATTCATCCTTTAGTATTTTTTTAACACTTGACTTTGAGAATTCAAAATTTTGGTTCATCATCAAGTATTGATGTTTTATTAGATGTACAAAATATATATCATTTAAAGAATTTAGAAAAGATTGGACTTCTACCTCTAATTTAATTTTCTTTGGATATAATTCTTAATTCAAAAAGAATGAAAAGATAAAGAAGAAAAAACCCCAGTTTTGCTTGTAGGGAGCTTTGATCTGGGTTAACAAAATCTAAATCTTGAGACCTCTCTAGTTAACAACTTGAGTAGGTCAGTTCATATCTTCAAATCATTTTCAAGAAAAATCACATAGATGATCAATCTGAATGGAATTATAATGGTGCTGGTTGTGCATTATTGGGTTTCACATATCTAACTTAATCAAGATGCATAAACAAACCATTATCCAAATATCTTCAAATCTCTTTTGAACATCTTCCAATTTGAATGAGATTCTAGACAGGGTCCTGATGCTAGATGACTTATAGTGGTATTTATGGATATAAAAATCACTTTATTTAGATTCAAAATTTTGAAACTAAACTAAGGGACATCCCTTAGTTAGTTTTGAGATGATTGTCTAATGTTCTCATTCACTATTGAGAAGATGTCACGTCCAATTTAAATATATCATTGACTGAACTAGGATGTTAGAACACGAGGGGTTCTATCCTTAGTGATGTCAACGATATCTTTGTTTGAATCTTTGCTAAACACCAAATCAAAATCAAACTACAATTTGACTAGTCCATTATTGACTAATCTTGGATGTTAGAATTGGAGGGATTCTATTCCTGATAAAGTCTATGATGGCTTCGTCAAATAGATATAAAATTCAATTCAAGGTATATCTTTATCATAAACTAGAATCGGTTGTTAGAGCCTAAACAACTCTATCCCCATTTCTTTTCATAGCTTTGAAATTCAAAATATTTTGAAACTACAATTTTCTTTTAAAGGAAATTGTTAAGTTTTAACTTTTGATTAAAATCATTCTGGTCATATTCAAACTATTTAATTTAGAGGGAGTCAACCCTATTTCTTCGTTGAGTTTTTGAATCTTTTCCAATGTCATTTTGATTGGGTGAAGATGATGATTAAAACTTAAGCGATCACAGTCAAATATTATAAAAAAATTATCAAAAAAAAAATAAAGCTTTCACTTTTTGATGAAAATCAAACTTTTCTCAATCATTGTGAGTATTTGATATTCCTTAGTGTTTTCACTATAAAGGATGCTCAAATATACTCATTGTTCTATAACAACTCATGCAAAAGTTAAAATTTTCTAAGGAAAATTTTATCATGTTGCATTTAGTTCTCTTAGAACATGTAAACGAAGACTCTAGAAAATTCATATTATTTTCTTCGAGTTAATCAAAACAAATTCAATCATAGAATCAATCTTTAAACAAAATCTTGCATTTCTCCTTTGGTGGTCGAGATGCTTTGTTAAGTCTTTACTTATCAAAGATGATCAAACTACTCCCCTTTTGTTTTTCTCATATATGATGATCTGATATAAAAACATAATCCCTAGTGGATTATTTGTAAGTTATAAAGATCATTTATAATGAAGGATAAAATAAAATTTTAATCAAAAGATTTTCAAGTCTTTCAATCGTCAAAATATTTTTTCTTTCCCTTCTAGAAAATGACATATATAAAATCTTATGATCTCTAGTAGAATGTTTGCAAGTTGTCAATGTCATTTGTGATTGAGGGAAAAAATTCAAAGCTTTAAAGAAATCAACTTTATTTTAAACATTCACCAACCTAAAATCCGTCTTTAGGTCTAAGTCCGCTTTTACGGTATCCTACTGACTTTCTGGCTTAAGTCCGCTCTTACGGCAGCCATCCAGCTTAAATCTGTCTTTAGGTCTAAGTCCGCTTTTTACGGCATCCTATTGACTTTCTGGCCTAAGTCCGCTCTTACGACAGCCAAACATGTTTAAATTCTTCTTTAGGTCTAAGTCCGCTTTTACGGTATCCTATCGACTTCTGGCTTAAGTCCGCTCTTACGGCAGCCAAACCTTTTTAAATCTGTCTTTAGGTCTAAGTCCGCTTTTACGGCATCCTATTGACTTTCTGGCTTAAGTCCGCTCTTACGGCAGCCAAACCTGATTAAATCCTTCTTTAAGTCTAAGTCCGCGTTTTACTGCATCCTATTGACTTTCTGGCCTAAGTCCGCTCTTACGGCAGGCATCCAGTTTAAATCAGTCTTTACGTCTAAGTCCGCTTTACGACATCCTATTGACTTTCTGGCTTAAGTCCGCTCTTACGGCATCCAATCCAGTTTAAATCAATCTTTATGTCTAAGTCCGCTTTTACGGCATCCTACTAACTTTCTGGCTTAAGTCCGCTCTTACGGTAGCCAATCCAGTTTAAATCAGTCTTTAAGTCTAAGTCCGCTTTTACGGCATCTTATTGACTTCTGGCTTAAAGTCCGCTTTTACGACAGTCATCCTGTTTAAATATGTCTTTAGGTCTAAGTCCTCCTACGGCATCCTATTGACATTCTTGAAGTTAGGTATAAGCATCCCTAGTGGCATCCTAATCTTCATCCCGAAGTGAAGTATAAGCATTCCTAGTGGTATCTTCTCTTCAATAAATTTTAAATCTTAAATCGATCCTCTATGATTAGGTGTGAGTCCCCACACTTAGGCTTCCTTTTCATATGATCTTCTGATTCTTTAAGGTTAGGTGTGAGTCCCCACACTTAGGCATCATGTCCTTACGATCATCCGCTAGAGTTGGAGAACGCCCCTCGTGGCACCATCCTAGTGTAAATTTTAAATCTTAAATTGATCCTCTATGATTAGGTGTGAGTCCCCACACTTAGGCTTCCTTCTCATATGATCTTCCGATCCTTTGAGGTTAGGTGTGAGTCCCCACACTTAGGCATCCTTTCCTCACGATCATTCGCTAGAGTTGGAGAACGCCCCTCGTGGCACCATCCTAGTGTAAATCTTAAATCTTAAATCGATCCTCTATGATTAGGTGTGAGTCCCCACCTCTAGTTGGATTTTCTCCTCATTGAGCATGGTCTTAATCTCGACCTCAAAAAAGCTAATAACAGACTAATGATAGACCAATCTTCACATTTTATTTGGATTACATGCAACATATGCTTCTTTCCAATCAAGATATAATCGATCCCAACGGGAGTTGATTCGACCTCTTCCATACAAGTTAACGTCATCGAGTGAAACTCTGATAAACAACCTCGGATAGGTCAAACATCCTTAGTGGATTTCCTCAACCTCTTCCATACAGGTTAACGTCATCGAGTGAAACTATGACAAACAACCTCGGATAAGTCAAACATCCTTAGTGGATTTCCTCGACCTCTTCCATATAGGGTAACATCATCGACTGAAGCTCTGACAAACAACCTCAGATAGGTCAAACATCCTTAGTGAATTTCCTCGACCTCTTTCATACAGGTTAATGTCATCGAGTAAAGCTCTGACAAACAACCTCAGATAGGTCAAACATCTTTAGTGGATTTCATCGACCTCTTTCATACAGTTAACGTCATCGAGTGAAGCTCTGACAAACAACCTCAGATAGGTCAAACATCCTTAGTGGATTTCCTCGATCTCTTCCATATAGGTTAACTTCATCGAGTAAAGCTCTGACAAACAACCTAGGATAGGTCATTCATCTTTGATGAATTTTCTCAAACATTTTTCATACAAGTTAATGTCTTCGAGCAACGCTTCGACAACAACCTTGGATATATAAATACTTCTTGGTGGCTTTCCTGGACCTCTTCACATAGTTAACATCTTTGATGGATCACATCGACCTCTTCTCTAAAGCATTTCGAAGCACTTCTTGGTTCCTTCAAAGAAGGATTAAATCCTTGATAGGCCTCCACTAGCATCATTAGACGGTTGCGGTTGACACAATATTTGACCTCCACCATCAAATTGTCAGTTATATGCCCCCATCATCATGCATACCTTCTATCTTCAACAAAATGCAGCTTAATTATCATCATTAGCTCATCGTCTGCTCTCTAACATCGGAATACCACCTAACCACTTCCAAGAGGCTTTCATTGCCATACTCCATGCATTAAAGGATCGGCTTACAATCGTTGAATCTCTCCCCAAGGGAGGCCACCGTTGGGTTGTTTCTACCTTTTGCAAGAAAGCAAAATTTCAATCTCCTTCAATGCCCTCCGAGCTACCAATCCATACAAGGATCAGCACAAGAGGACAATGCTTTGATTGTCGTCAGCACCCTCCGAGCTATCAATCCATAAAAGGATCGACATAAGAGAACAAAGCTTTGATCGTCGTCAATGTTCGCTTTCATCGCCACCTATGCTCCCCGAGCTACCAATCCAAGTAAAAAACTTGGACCGGCACAATAGATCTAGGCTTTGATCGCCGCCAATGTTCGCTTTGATCGCCACCTATGCTCCCCGAGCTACCAATCCAAGTAAAAAACTTGGATCGGCACAAAAGAACTAGGCTTTGATCGCCGCCAATGTTCACTTTGATCGCCACCTATGCTCCCCGAGCTACTAATCCAAGAAAACTTGGATCGGCACAAGAGAACTAGGCTTTGATCGCCGCCAATGTTCGCTTTGATCGTCACCTATGCTCCTCGAGCTACCAATCCAAGAAAACTTGGACCGGCACAAGAGAACTAGGCTTTGATCGCTGTCAATGTTCGCTTTGATCGCCACCTATGCTCCCCGAGCTACCAATCCAGAGGAATGCTTGGACCGGCACAAGAGAACAAGATTTTGATCGCCGCTGACAATCCCCGAGCTACCAATCCAAATAGAGGGCTTGGACCAGCACAAGGGATTGTGCCTTTCATCCTCCACCAAATGGGGTATTTATAGTTGCAAGAGGGGAAGACAAAAAGTCTTTCTAGAAATTTCTAAAATTAAAAAATAATAATAATTAATATAATTAATTGCTTTCATTTAATACATAAAAGAAGAATTCAAAAAGTTTTCTAAAATTTTTCATTTTCTAGAGTTCTCCATTAATTTCTAGAAATTTTCATTAATGTTTTAAAAGTCAAAAAATCAATTTCTTTATTAAAAAAATATATATTAAATAATATTTTCTTCAAATCAAAGCATCATTGGGTAGATGAAAAGTTATTCCGGATTTTTTGGAAATTTTTAAATTTTAAGAACCACACAATATATATTTATAAAATTATTATTATTAATTTATATTCTCTAAGCTCTTATTCCTATTTCCAAAGAGGCCTTTTCTGTTCACTGTGCCGATTCACAGTATTCAAAAAATTTAAAGGCTAATCCAAAAAAAAAAAAAAAAAAGTCTTGCATGGAAATTACTGTATCAAAAGTTAATAAAACACAATATATTAAAGCCTAAATATAGATCAAGTAGCTTAATATAATGTATGGCTTCATGGCTTACAAAAAAATTATTACAGATTAAGGCAACGTAAAACCCCAAAATCCAATCAACGGCATAATCTGTACCAAGCAATTTATTTTTTAATATATCAAAATTGATATTCATCATATTAATAAATAATTTTTATAATTATGATTATCATTTTTTGCTGCTTATATTGTTGAATATTAGGAAAAGGTATAAATATATATTTTCGGATTTTGTAAGTTTCGACGTCCGAAAATAAGGGGGCAACTGATATGTCACCAAAAATTATCTTGATCGGGCACGAATCTTGAGGCATAATCAAATTGGAAACTTTGGAAATTAAATTGGAGACCATTAGAATTCTGATTTCAGCAAACTTATAGTCGAACTGAACGTCTCGGAAAGACGAGCCCAACGACACCAAATTTGACTCAATCCGAGCCCAAATGAGTCCAAATCAAAGACCCAAAGCGCATTCGGAAGGTTCAAACCATAATATGAATTACCAAACGGTTTCCAAATGTGACATGCTTATAGTCAAATCGAGCGGCTCGACGAGACGAATCCAACAAGCCCAAGATCACTGAATTCCGAAATCATTAAGGCGCCCAATTGATCAATGAATGTTCCATGATCAAGGGATCGATATCAACCGTCCATTCAAAACCACTCCATCTTGACCTTGATCCTCCACATATTTACAAGTCATTCCACTCACACAAAAAACTATAAATAGATCCTCATTCTTCACATGAGAGGGAGGGGGAAGAGGAAAAAGAAGGGAGGAATTTGGGAGCTCTCTTGCCACCGACCACCGCCGGAGTTCCTGCCTACCATCGCCGGGGTTCCTGCCGACCACTGCCAGGGTTCCTGCCGACCACCGCTGGGTTTCCTGCCAACCACCGCCGGAGTTCCTACCGACCACCGCCGGAGTTCCTCTCGACCACCACCAGAGTTCTTCCCAACCACCTATGGACTTCTGTCATTACGTCGACCGCCGCCTGACATCAACCAGTTTGTCGACCGCTGCCAGATTTTCGTTCGCCTGCAGACCGCTATCGAACTTCCGTCAGTCCGTCAACCATCGCCGGACTTCTGATTGTTTACCTATCATCATTGGAATTCTTCCTGACTACATCCGAAGTTCTTTCCATTCATCGATGGGGCATCCGCCAATCATCCCAACCACTGTCATTTGACAACGGTCATCCTGACCCCCGTCGCATGTATCGTAATACAACTGTCTTTTCAACTTCCGTCGCCGTCGACTACATTCCCCGCCGACTACTGTCTTCCCGACCTTTGTCGCCTGCTGACTACGGTCCTCACGACCTTTCGTCGCCCGCCAACTACGATCCTACCGACCTCCATCGCCATACAACGGTCCTTTTGACATCTGCTCGCTCACCGACTATGATTCTTCCGACCCCCTTCATCCACCGAATATGGTTCTTTTCTTCTGATCTACTTCGCTCGCCGACTATCGTCTTGACGCCGACGCAAACATATCAACATTTATTCTTCCAACTTCTGCTATACAAGACACTCTATATGATGTATATTTGCTACTTTGATCCAAGGCCTTCCTCCTAAGGAAGGGCCTCATTTGTAATCGACTGCAAATACTAGTGGATTCATTCAAATTGGGCCAAGCCCCGTGATTTTTCCCCCTTTTTAGGGGTTTTCATGTAAAAACTCTGGTGTCTCTTATGAACGCTACATCCTCTCTTTTTTTGCTGCTTGTGTGCTGGATCTTCGTATAAAGCTATGAAATTAAATTTTATATTTCTCTACCACCGCGAATTTTTCAAGACGCAACAATAATAATAATAATAACAATGAAATATAAATAATGCAATTGTAACCCTCTCAATGAAGGTTTTTAGGCTGGACCACGTTGGGTTGCCTCTTTTGCCCTCTTGTACTTTGTGATAACATAATGAATAAGTTGTTGGAATGTAAATATTAAATTATAAATCTTGCAAATCATCAATCAATGATAAAAAAAAAATGCTTTGATATTTAAACTAATCACTAATTTAACATCCAATCGTTGATTAAATAATAAATCATTAATTTCAATAAATAAAATCTATCCTAAAATAAATTGTGTTAAAACACAAAAGCACTAAGATTCTCTTGACTTTTTTAACACATCAACTTCACTTAATAGAAAATTGCAATTAATAAATAAGCATATTACTGCTCAGCTCCCTTAATTAATAAAAGCATGGTTAAGTTTACAAGTTTTAAAACAATGTTCAAATAATTGATTAAGATGTGATTTATGATTGTAATTTTTATATAAATTGCTTATTAACTTGCAAGGAGTATAGAGTTTTTCCATTTTTCAAAAATGTAATTCATTTTAAAGAATTATTGAACTTTTTAAATGAAACATTTTAATAAAAGTATTAGGGATCCAAAAATAAAAGAAAATTATTTATAGAAATGTTCTTTTCATTCAGATATTCTACTGAATGAATCACAAGAAGCTTGAAGAAAAGAAACCAACAGAATAAGTGATATAGACTAAAATAAAATGTCTCATTTTAAGACTTACATCCTTACATAGGATTAGAATCCATGTTGTTGTCGGTGAAGCATGACCACCTTTACTTTCAACAGAGCTTGGTTTGCATATTAAAAGTATTATGCCACATTGACTTTGGACATTATATTACTTATTTTGTGGTTGGTTTTGATTGCTTATTGGCATTGATTGTGTAGTAGAAATTGCCTGGTTTTTTTTTTTTTTCTTTTCTTTTCTTGCATGTGCATATACCTAAAATTTCAATTAGGCTCTTAGAAATAAAAGATTTTTTCATTCATAACTTAAAAAATAAAAAAATTTGGAATAAAATAGCATAGAAAATATAATCTTTCTAAAAAAGTAAATAAGAGAATGTTTGGGATCGCATCATATATATTTTTTTATAATTATATCCTTATTTTAGACATTTCTCTGTCTCAGAGCAGAGTTTAGATAAGCAAGCCTATGAAGATGATGTACTGAACCTGAAGAAGCCTAGTCTTTGGATCTCATTAGCAATGTCTACATCTGAGGCACATCAGGTTCATCTAGTGGATGCATGGGGCATATTATGACTTCTTTTAGGATGGTTTAATTATGTTTTCTTAAAATATATTTCTGATAAAAAATGAGAGTTTGACAGGATTAAGAGGTCATAAAATTTAAGAGATATGAATGGTCATTATAAAACACGTAAAAAGTAGTATAAATTTTACTGCCATCAATGTGGAAATTGTTTTGTGAGAAAGTTTCAATGGACAATGTGAGTAGTACAAGATTATAACACTAAGTCACAATTGAATTATTATTTTGTTATTCTTTTAGGCGTCGTTTGAGACTGTTTTTTTATTGCTTCCTAAATGAACTTTTAGTACAAAATTTTTTTTATTATAAATTTTCATATTAGAACGCTACTTTCGAAATCATTGAGAAAGCCACCTTAAATGAAGCCTTAAGCTTTATTTTTCACAGTTTTTTTATTGCTTCTAAAAGCAACTTTTAACTACAAAATTTTTACTTTTAGTACTAAAAAATTATTTTTAAAAAGCAGGAAGAAAAATCGTCACAAATTAAGCCTTAGTCTCTTTGAACTTTTTTTTTTAATTTTATACATAAGAATTAAGGCCTTTATTTTTGTTGTACAATATTGTATGTGTTTTTCATTAATAATAAAATTTTATTTTTATTAGATATCCTCCTCTAATAAAATTTGAGCATATAGTTCAGTAATATAAACTTATTAAAAAATGTTATATTTACAATTCAACATTAAAAAATATAGATTTTTCAAATAAATATTAAAATTTCATAATTGAAATAATAAAATTAAACATTAAAACATCAAAACTTTTAAAATAGTTGTAAATTAATTTCTTGCTTGAAGAAACATCGAAATTGTGATCAAATCTCTATTTATTTAAAAAGTGGTGATTTTTTTTATATTTTTGTAAAAATGATCAAAGTTTTGAGGTTTTGTCGTGCCAAAAATTAATTTTAAGCTATTTTAAAAGTTTTGATGTTTTTAATGTTTAATTTTATCATTTTAATTATGAAATTTTAATAGTTATTGTAAATATTTTTTTTTTTCTTAATGTTGAATTATAAATGTGATATTTTTGAACAAATTTCTATTACTGAGTTTTGGACTCAAATAAAAGTTATACTCCTTTGATGAGGATATCCATTGAAAAATATAATTTTATTATTAATGAAAAACATGTACAACATTGTATAACCAAAATAAAAGCTTTAGTTCTTATGCATAAAATAAGACAAGAAAATTTAAAAAAAAAAAAGGTTCAAAAGAAATTAAGGCTTCAAAAGAAAAGTAATGACTTTGGCCATCTCTTGTGAGAAAAAGAGCAGGGTATAGGAGGAATTCAGAAATTTAATTATATTGTAATATACTTTTAATTAAAAAAAAATATTTATAGACTTAAAAGGCAGAATAAAAATGCATACTTAAAATATAAATTTAAGTATCGAATTACGTTTTTCTTATGTTTTCACCTTTGGTTTCTTTCTAACCGCCAGCTTAATATTTATTAATTAAATTATAATAATGTATTATTTGTAGATAAGTTGGTCAATCATGCTGTTCTAAATGAACTTTTATTTTATCCAGTGAACGTATGCAGAGGAACGTTCGGTTTTAGGCAAAAAAAGTGCCTGTACCGAGTACCGATGTGTACCGAGTACCGAGTACCGAGGTGTACCGAGTTTTTTCAAAAAACTCGGTA
>JACXSL010001250.1:0-11926 GCA_019514585.1 Dendrobium officinale
AACAAGCTATCTCTTGAGCTAATGAGTTTAGAGTAGGTAGACTCATGCTTAGCTCTTTAGGTCATTAAGCTTGGACAATGAGGTTTCTATTATCTGAGTAGAAGCTGACTCAAGAGCCTGCTTGACTTACACAACTTATGGAGGATAGGAGTGGGATGACAAAGAAGAGATGGATGGTGGTGACAAAGAGGACTGGAGAAGTACAAAATTGCAAAATGCCTTAAATATGTAACAACCTTCATCTATTTTAACTAACTAATTCTTTTTAAATAATTTTAATATTATTTGAAATATTTTCAAAGAATAAGAATTCACTTAATGAATCATAATACATCGATATCTCTTGAATTTATTTTAGGATGCTTATTAAGAACTAATCTAGCCACCACTTTCAATTTTCTACAATCTAATCCTATGGTTTTAATGGAATTGTATAATAGGGAATCCAACTTTCTCAATTTTAATCACATTTAAAATCAAAATTCTCTAAAGATATATTAGATATAACAACTACCCTCTATATTCCCACACAAACACTTATTGCCTATGAATTCCTCAAATCCAATCAGAGTGATCAACAGGGTCATGAATGTGGCAAATCCTATCCCACACACCAACCAAGATAATAAACACCAGCATCCGCCATGGGGCGGATAGTAAACACTAATAGGGACACTATTAGAAACAACTATTCCCTTCAATAGGAATAATAGACTCAATGATAGGATTATAACCAAGAGAGCCACCATATTACAACATCAACATAACATCCATCATTCAACAAACACATACAACAGAGTAAGCACATTAAATTCTTGAACCAAAATTATCAAACAATCCGTTTAAATTTTATCCATTTTACCATAGATTTTTAATTAATAAGTACTAGAGGAAAGTAATCTAGAGGTGATATCAACGATTGTGTTAACCAAAACAACTGCAAATGGAGGTTTAATAGAACAAATCAAGGGAGACATTCATACATGCATCATTATTAAGAGTAGAATTATGATAATTCAAAAACATCTTATCTATAATCCTCAAAAGGAACATGGCCATTATCTGTGTACAGGACTTGGTTCAGGAATAACAAATTTCCTTTAGAGGGTTTAAAATAAGAATATTCATTTCAACTATTTAATGACCCATCGCTATGGAATGCATAAGAAAGCTAGGGTAATTATTTCAATAATCACCTTCTAAAAGTAATATCCAAATTTCTACAAATCCAAGCAAAACAGATTCTGGATACATTTTTATACTTTCCTGTTTTAACACGAATGCTAGCAACCAATGTCTAAGAACCACATACGCACATGAAATTAACCATTTGTGGATTGGATTGCCATACAAGAGTAACCAGATCCTAGAGAATGCAAATTGGACAAAAAAAAAGGGATTTGAAGATCAACAAAGGAAATCTAAAAGAAAAATATTGGGATTCCTCTTAATAATAGAAAAAAGGGAGACCATTTTATTAGTTCATAAAATAATTGCTAACGTAATACATGCTATGTATAAAAACCATTCCATACTCACAAATTCATTAGATAATATTGATTAACATGGGCGTCATTAATCAACAAGGTTACCCAAAAATCACAATTAAGTCTTAAGGGTAAAAAAAATTCTAAATACGTATCAAGCACATGTCTTGCTCAAAGGAAAAACATACCAAATAAAGGTAAAATCAAAAGTCTTTTCAAGCTATTTCACTTCTTCCTCTAAGATCCCGTAAAGCCATCTAACCTTGAAGAGTAGATACTTTGAGATCCAAAAAAGCATTTGAGGGAGTCAACAAAAATTTGTAAACTCTTTCATTCAAATTTTTTTCTAATTATCTCAATTTTTAAGGTATTTTGTTTGATCGGAAAGCTTGATTAAAAATGACACATTAAGTTTGTCTTAATTAAGACATTTGTGAAATTAGTTTCTATACTTGCTTCAAAGTAACTCCTATCCTAATAATTCTTCTTTATTGAACTATTTAGGAAAAAAAATTAAGTTTATCAATAGTAAAACTAATAATTAAAAACTAATTCTATCACTAATAACCTATAAATTATTTTTCCTCATTTTGATATGAGGCTATATAGTATAATGTAGATTTTTTTTCTTTACATTTTATTTTTATCGGTATTTTGAATGCAAGAAAAAGGGTCTAAATAATGGGCATAGCATTAGAAGAATATTGTAAAACAAAAGGTAAGAATTGAAATATTCATTCAGGAGGGCTTAAATAGGATCATTGAAGAGGCAACAATCAAAGTTATCTAGATAGCGTGGCACTCCATAATTAGAAACTTTGCACCCATAGCATATGATGGATCATGTTAGTGGCACTAATAAAAAAATGTTTTGAAAAAAATTAATGGAAAGCACTTTATTTATGTATTTTATTTTGATTGATCTCTAAATTGCAATTTCAAATTTGAATAGTTTATAAATTTATGTGTTTGTGAGTATTCTATTTTTGAGATATTTAAAAATTAACAAATTTTGTTAATTTGGATTTTTATTGACCAATTTTTTTAACTTTTAAACATTTGAGTTACCTCTTTAGATTAAAAGAAACTATTTGCTTACTAATTTACTTCTATTCTAATTAATAACAAAGATGAATCTTTTTATCATGTAATGAATTTATTGAGAAAAAAAATACAAATCCAGCTAATACAATCTTGAACCACGGGCAAAAGAGAGAAGCTCCACAAATCAAAGAGAAGGATTTTGAAGAAGAACTTGAAGATTTCAGTCCCTTCAATTGGAAGATGGTAGAAGGTGGCCGATCATCTACGGTCGGATGATCGGAACACCAAAGCCATTTTATCTACCGTGAGTCCAATCATGTTGTACTCAAAAGGTTGAGATTCTCCTTCAAATGCATATCCCCTCCACAATTTTCGTGTTTTAGAATCTCCTCTTGTGATCAAAGAAGGTGGCTTGTTGGCAAAAACATAAGGCCTTGCCAGATTTGAGTAAAAGGAAAAGAGGTAATTTCTAACAATTTACCTATATCTCCTTCACTGATTCTTTGTTTGGTGCAATATGACAAAGAAGCTTCTTCTTCAAAGAGTACTTTTGTTGATATCATGAAGAACAACAAGGATATTGACCTCAATATCAATAATCCTAATTCTTCTTAAATTTTGGATAATTCAAATGTGTGGATCAAAAAAACCACACATTAAAATTACTTGGAATAAAAATCTGGATGAGAATGAAGATACAAATGTGGTTAAATTGGATATGGAGAAAGAAAAATCCAATATTCAAGTTTTAAATAAATCTTTGGGTGGTTAAAAATTCTTGCAAAAGATGTTCCGGTTTCTCAAAATGTTCCATTGAATTAAGAAAGCAATGGAGAAAATATGGAGGATTTCACATTACCCTGCTTGGCCTAGATTGGCTATTATGTTCCTTTCAATCTCATAAGAAGCTATAGAAGAAGTCCTCAATGGAGGACTTTGGTTCGTAGGAGGTTTTTGCAATTGGGTTAGACTAAATGGTCTCCCAATTTTCTCTTCTTAATTCATTGGAGGGGGCGTTTCATTCCCCATTATGGGTTCGTCTTCCTCACTTACCCCTTCACTGTTGGGGATGAGTCCAATATCACTATAATTTGTCTCTAAGGATTGGAACTCCATTACTATTAGATGGTAATATGTTTAGGTGGGGGAAGAAGAGAGTTTGATTAGAGCATCTATCCGAGTTAATTTGAACTCTAAACTTCCTACTGGAATATGGTTTTGAAGGGTTGCATGGGTAGATTTTTTAAAAAAAATTTGAATATGAGAAATCTATCTTCAATTTGTTACAAATGTGGGAGAATAGGATGTTAAGATAGTTTCTATTTGAAATGCTTTACATTTTTGCAACTTATGTAGTTTTGATGATTCCCAACATTGATTGTTCAAATGTGTAGTTATCTCCTAACAATTTTAGAAGATTTGTACTTGCTCTTGTGTGTACTAAACATTTCAGGAAAAAACGAACACCAGACTACGAAGACTTCAAATCAAATTCAGAATGAGATACTTTGTAAAATTTGAAGTTTGCATTTCTTTGAAATTAAATTGAAAGGGAGTGATTGTAATTGAGTGAATAAAAAACATACACAGGACACATAAGGAGATCATAAAAAAATTATACTGATCGTACTGGACGATATCCCGTTTCGTACGGGACGATCAGACAGTTATCTCCTATTGAGCACATGGAACGAATAGGAACTTGCTTAAAAATTTTTCTAAGTCCTATTCATCCGGGACGAATTTTACAATCGTCCAGGATGATTGGTTCTCTGTAAAAGTCCAGACGAAATTAAATTATCGTCAGATGGCGATTGGTCCTCTGGAAAATTTTTGTCCAGACGAAAATTAAATAATCGTCCAGGACGATCTAGGTCTCTAGAAAATTTTCGTCCAGACGAAATTAAATTATCGTCCATGACGATTGGTTCACTGGAAAATTTTCGTCCAGACGAAATAATAATCGTCCGGGATGATCGGTTCCTCTGTAAAAATTTCGTCCAAACGATTAAACCGACTTAGAACAGTTTTTTCAGCAGTTTCTAGAACCGACCTTGTAATAACCGTTGTACCGGACGAACCTAGTTCGTACGGGACGATCAGCTGTACGAAGACATTTCGTACACATATACAAGTAGGGTCGTTTCAAATCGTTTAAGTAAAATCATCCAGGACGATCCACGGATCGTACGGGATGATCCACTGCATACAGAATTGAATACTTGCAGTTTTTGGGCGATTTTTCTTGTCTTTTGTATAAATAGTCCAAATTAGACTGCCAACCAATATTTTTATCATTTGATCTTTGTGCCTCTTGAGAGAATAGCCAAGGAGAGAGTGGAAGAAAGCATTCAAGGGAGGATTCATACCACTGGAGCAAGAAGGCTTCCCTTGGAGTTCAAAGGTAAGAATCTCTACTTGTGAATTGGGATTACTTCACTCTTTTAATTTTTCCTTCTAGATTTCTTGTGAGAAGATCTGTCAAGGAGATCTGGTTCGCTGCCGACACTTGGAGAGTGTAAATAGCCGAAGGGTTCGCTGCCGACACTTGGAGAGTGTAAATAGCCGAAGGGTTTGCTGCCTACACTTGGAGAGTGTGAATAGCCGAAGGGTTCACTGCCTACACTTGGAGAGTGTGAATAGTCAAAGAGTTCTCTGCCCACACTAGGAGAGTGTGAAAGGACGATGGTTCTCTGCTAACACTGGAGATTGTGTAAATGGACAACGGTTCTCTGCCGCACCGGGGAGTGGTGAAAAAAGTGTGTTGTAAAGGCTTCTCCGCCTTACTGTGGGTGCAAAAGGAGAGTCACTATTGGTATTAGTGCAATACTCAGAGGGTACCTCTGGGGAGTGGATGTAGGTCTTGTTTTAGATCGAACCACTATAAATCTGGTGTCATTTACTTTACTGTTTTTACGTTTTCGCATTTTAATTCTTAGTCTTAAAAACTCTGTTGTTGAAAAACTTTTTCTACAAAACTTAAAAGAAACAATTTTTATTTCGGTTCAACATAGTTTTAAAAGAGGGCTTAAAATTTTTTTTTAAACTACCAATTCGCCACCCCTCTTGGTAGCCTTTGGGACATTAACTTAGGCTTAACAACCTAATTACTAGACTAAACAAGTTGTATCAGATCCTCGTTTCAAAATCATAAGTTTGAACTACTTTTTGATTAACGTAGATGGCTACATTCGGAAACCGAAACACACCTGAAGATTACTCTATCACTAGACCTCCACTGTTTGATAATATTCCTTTAGATTTTTGGAAAACACGCATGTCTACTTTCTTACATTCACTTAATTATCGCATGTGGATACTAGTCCAGGAAGGTTACACAAAACCAACTAGATTAGTAGATGAAGTTAGGATAGAAACACCTTATACAGATTGGACTATAGAAGAACGTTACTTAGCACAATTAAATGCCAAATGTTTAAATAGTTTCTTTTTTTGCTTTAAAATCTGAAGACTACATGCGGGTTTCCACTTGCAAAAGCGGAAAGGACATATGGGATAGACTTTGTATAACTTATGAAGGGACAAATGAAGTTAAGCAATCAAGACTCAATATCTTGTTACATGACTATGAATTGTTTCGCATGAAACCTAATGAATCTATTTCTGACAAGTACACAAGATTGTTGACCTCATTTTTTTTATGAGGTCACTTGAACTAATCTTGATTTTAAATCTATTTAATTTCCAAATCAATTCGAACCCTAGGATCTTCTTAGAATCCTGACCTTAGGATCTATCCTAGGATTCTTCTAGAGCTTAGACTTTAGGATCTACCTAGATCTTAGGTCAATCAAGCCAATTCCAAGGTCCAAAGGTTTTGTCCTAAAGACCTTTTCCATTGAAATTTTGAACATTTCGAAACTTGGTCAAATGACCTCCGATTCAGAGTCTGTCAGTTGCACACTGATGGGTAATGTCTCTAGAGGTAACCCTCAAAATTTGAGCCTATTCTGAGGTCTCTAACCCCAGAAACTTAATTAAAATCCAAAGGTTGTAATACCTTCAAATATTTACAGTCTATGCCACTGGACCTGTCACTTTGAAAATTCTGACGTTAGAGCCTTCACCAAAGCCTCTAGTCACTTCCAGACCTTTAATCTTGATATGTTGAACTTTAAATTGTATTTTTCTGGACCCACTTTGACTCCCAGTTGACCAGGGGTCAAAATGACCAAAAATACCCCTATGGGGTTCAAATGGTGATTTCAAACCAAATGAACTCCAAACTGAGTGCAATCACTTGCAACAAATTTCAAATGTCATTTCAAACCTGTTGGACCAATTCCCAACCCCTGGGTCAGCCTGTTTGACCAAGTCAACAGGTTTGACCCAATAGGCCCTTTAGGGGTTCAAACAGGTGTTTTGAACCAAATGACCTCCCTAGACCTTGAGACCACATCCAATAGACTCGAAATGTTATTTTGAATTGATTGAACCCATTTTCAGACCCTGGACCCACCTGGTTGACCAAGTCAACCAGGATTGACTCAAGGCCCATTAAGGGCCCATATAGGTTCATTTGATCCAAAATGACCTATTTGAATCTTGAAATCACATCCAACCAATTTAAACCCATTCCATTTGATGCATGGAATATTTTTAAAATCACTTTGAGTCGAACCTTGGCCCATTTAACCAAACCAAGTCATTTTGACTTGGTCAAATCGATTCAAAACACCTTAAATGATCTCAAACTTCAATTGCTTGGTTTAACCTTTATTCCATCCAATGAGTGGTGCCACCTTGCCTGCCACCTCAGCACCCCTGGACCCATTGATTGGTCAAACAGTCAATGGGTGGTCAAACGAGTCTTTTAAGAGGCTAATTTCACCTCTTAAGCAAATCCGTTTAATTTTAAATAACCCCAGCTGATGGAATCAACTCTAGAAGCTTCCTAGAGTAATCCCCAACCCCTTGATCAAGATCCAACGGTTTAAATCAAACCCTTGATCTCATAAGAGGCCAAAAGACCCCTTTCCACCTAGGATGTCCTTGGCCCGTCCTCTCCCTCAGCTTTCCACCAACTCCAGTGACACATGGCATCATCTGGAGGTCCTAGCACTCGATCCTAGCCGTTCCTTGAGCATAGGGACATTTGAATAGGGTAAATGAAGGTTTTGAGCTATCATTCATGCCCTAGCCTTATCTCTCTTTCAAAACAACTCCAGAGCCGGCCACCAGTTCTTTTGAGCTCTCCAGACCTCCCTCCGTTTAATCCTAACTCAATCTCACCGGTAAAGGTCGCCGGCGATCGTCTTTCTGGCGAGACAAGGGCAATCCATCCAAGCTTCCATTGCGTTCGATCCAGGGGTTGTGAGCTCAAGGTGTCTTCAACAAAATGGAGCGTGGACAGTCTACAAATGCAACAAATCATTAAGCGGTTCAATCCGTCCGAAATCAAGGTGAAAAACTCAAAACCCTAGGTCTAAGTACACTAGCTTAAATAGGTTTTTCTACACCGATTTCTAAGCTATAAAAACAAATCCCCAATATTTCTGTTCATATATTTTAATTTATATTTAAAATTTTATTAAATTTGGTTGATTGGATCGAGTGAACGAGTCAAAAAACGTTCCCTGGGGCATTTTCGCAGCTTAGCCCAGGCGAACGTTTTCTGGACCGTCGATCACTCGATCAACGGTCCAGATCAAGGCTTTCCGCTGTTCTGAGCCTCCCGTGTATTCGATCTCCGTTCAATCAGCCGCCCGACGGCATCTGGGCCATCTGTTTGAGACCGCGGGATCGACGCTAACCGTCCGATCTCTCCTTGAGAGATCGGATCATGGGACTCGATCTGAGCCCTTGGTTTTGAATCACGTGAGATCCAACGGCTCCATGAGATGCCGCGCTGGATAAGTGAGCGGGGCCCACGTGACCGCCGCCGCCAATCATTGGCGCCGCCACGCGTCTTCACTCCGCCAACCACGAACCGCCACGCGTCCCACTTAGCCGCCAGGGGTGTTAATGAGTTTAAAATTAATTTTTAAACTATTTAAACCCGATTTTCTTTAAAAAATAATATAAAATTAAATATAAATCCAAAAATTCAATATAAGATATCAAATTTCTCAGAAAATTGATATCTTTAATTTAAAATTAAATTCAATTTAAAATATTATATTTATTTTTAAATTATTTTAATTATTAGATATTTTATATTTAAAACTAATAAATAATTAAAAAAAAATACATTTGATTAAAATTTTGTAAATAATTCAAAACTATATTTTAATATATACATTTCCTAAACTTCAGAAACTTTTTTTTTTTTATTAAGTATAAATAAAAAATTATTTTAAATATTAATTATTTTCAAATTACTTTAAATTCGTTTAATTAATTTAAATCTTTAAAAATTTGATATAAATTCATTTCAAATCATAGAATGTAAATAATATATCAAATTTTTCAGAAAATTAAGAATTTTAATTTAAAACTATTTTCAAATTTTAAAAAACTAAATTTATTTTGATTGAATTGAATTATTTGAAAATCCTTAATATTTAATTAGTATTTAATTAATATCATATTAAATATTTTGAAAATTAAAAATTTATTTTGAAATGACTTTGAAAGTTAGTGGATCTCTCAATTATGTATAAATTCATTTTTTTTTATAATATTTTGAATTACTTTAATTTAAAACATATATCTATATATAGGTTTATATATACTTATATATTTTTAAATCTATTTTAAAAAATATATATATATATATTTAAATCCTTAAATGTTTGAGAGATCCCTTGGGATTTTAAGCATGGATCGAATGTATGAATATAAGTCATTGGGGAATGATTAGTGAGTGATTAGGTTTTAATCATTCACTAATTAAAACTTTTATTATCTTAATTACCATCAATATTTGCATGCTTAGGTTGTGCACACACATGCACTTAGTCTAGGCTCTCCTAGCTCTAGGATTTGATTGTTTCTATGTGCTTTTTGTCATGATTAGTCCAAGGGTTAGAGAAACTTTGATTTGACCCATTCAAACTTAGTGTCATTAAGGACAATAATTAAGGACTTTGATTAGAAAACTTAGAAATTTCATTGTGATTAGGATACATATCCTCATAACTCAAAACTTTAAACATTTGAACATAGCAACATGTACAGCCATTAAAAAGAATTTCACAGACTTTTTTGAAATCATTAAGACCCTTAATTGGCTTAATTAAGATCAAACCCTAATTAAGCATTAAAACCTTCTAGAAAATATAATAAATCAAATATAAACCAAAAAATTATGTTTAACCTCTCTAACTGACCATAATTAAGCCCTTAATCAATGAAAATTAAAATCCAATTGAATTGACAGCAAATTAAACCTTAATTGAATTTTAAGCAAAATTGAATATTTAATTAATATAATTAATTAATTAATAATAATCAAAAATTCCAAAAAGTTCCCAAACACTTGGGAATCTCTCCTTAGGTCATTCCTGACCTTTGGAGCTGATTTCAAGGAGTTGAGATCTCATTTGGAACAAAATCCCAAAAAGGCTCTCTAATTAAGCAATTTTAAAATTCATTAAGTAGTCAAAAATTCAAACCTTCATAACTAATTCAAGAAAAATCCAAATCAGACAAACTCACTTACATTGAACTCATAATAACTCCTAATATTTATTAAAAATGTTAAAATTCCAGAAAAATATCAAATTCAAAAAGTCAACAAATCGGTCAACTCTAGGTCAAAACTAGTTCAAAACTTCAAACCTTTGTAATAAAATGCAGAAAAATCCGATTTCAACTTACTTACCTTCTAACTGATCGTAGTAAGGTCTAGTATTTTAATAAAATACAAACATTCCAGAAAACACCTTTAATCAAAAAGTCAATTTTTGATCCCTTAATTAAGTGATTAAAATATTCATAAAAATCCTAAAAACTTGGATTTCATTTTAAAACTCCAGAATTCATTAATTAACTTCTAAAATCAGTAATCAACCAATTTTGGATAAAATTTATTAACTTTTGAGTCTTAATCAACTTAAGCTACTTAATTATACCGGGTACCACTGGGTAACCCAGGCCTACGAGGCTGTTTACTCAGCCCCAAGGAAGGTGAAATAAACTTCACGGCCTCGGTGTGAAACAAAGGTGGTTTCCAACAAATAATTAAATAATTGATTTTAAAAGATTTAAAATATTAATATTTAAATTCTAATTAAAAATCCCTTAAGCCTTTCAACCAATCGAACTTGAAACAACTTTAATTAATAATCCTATTTAGGACATATCAAAATCACACGACCTACCTCACACACTTTAGATGTTGTGCTAGGATCACCGACTCTAGTTTTAGGATAGGCCGGTGCTTTACTTTTTCTGCTGTGTGCCGGATTTTCGTAGCTTTCACTGCATGCTGTTTGCTAGTGTAGAATTGTTGTGTTTATTTACTTGCTTTCTGCACTCTGTGTTTGATTGTGCGTTAGACCTACCCATAGGCTAGGAACGAAGTCTATATATTTGTGCAATCTTATGCAGGTGGCCATGCTCATATAAGGAACTGAAAACTAAAGGGGGCAGTTAATAAAATATATATACTCTTTGCACAGGTACCTGCTGCGCTTAAGACCCCCTTTAAATAAAAAGAGCATGGCCAAGTGTGACTAAAAAATGCATTTTAATTTTCATATTATAATTGTTTGGGATGGAATATATAATTGTTGATTATTAGGATAACATTGCAGGATTGAGTCTAGATTCTTATTTTTAATTCAAATGTAAATTCAATTGAATAAGGTTGTATTTATTTAAAATGGCTTGAATTTGGGATATTATATCCAATTTGAATTCCAAAGAGGTGAAGACATCCCTAAAGGGGAGAGTCTTCTTCCATTTGGAAGTCAAATTAGGATACTTTGCAAATATCCAAAGAGGAAAGATAACACCCCGATCAAGGGGGAGTTTCTTTCCATTTGGATATCCGGAACCGACGAATCAAGATGTTCGTGAGAAGACGAAGAAATGGACCACGAGAAGAATCCCAAATCTCAAAGTCATTTGAGTCTTAAGATAAAATCCGGGTTGTAGTCAGTGGTGCCCGGCCACTTTAATTTTCTGCAAAATTCTGTGATGTAATAATAAGGGGCACTTGCCTACGGACATTCAATTTGATATATTTAATTTGATTGATTTATTTAAATTGATTGCGCATTAGAACTCCTGCTTTTCTAGTCTTTTTACCTACATGCCGATTTTGATTTGACCTGGAATCCGACTGTAGGCTCTTAAGGACTTAATAAAATTTTTCTACTTAAATCAAATTAAAAACTTTAAGCTCACATAGAAACTCTAACGATTTAAGAAGTAAGCCCGGGACCGCCGGAAATTTTCATTTCATAGCATTCATTAAAATTCAAACC
>JACXSL010001252.1:0-43000 GCA_019514585.1 Dendrobium officinale
ACCCGAACGGTTCTATGTGTCCGAACTCTACACGTAATAATCTCTCCAAATATTCATGAAGATGATGAGGTAGTAGGACAAGTTACTTTGATAGAGTTGCTAAATCATTTGGAAGTGGAGTTGTTGCTTATAGTATTGAAATGGAATTTTATGATTATATAAAAAATCAATGGAGTTTGTTTATCTAATTTTCTATTCTTTTATGAATATCTTCGAAGAGATAAGAAAATTACGAAACTAAATATACCCATAAATATCATATAAGATGAATTCCAGCTGATTTTGCTAATCAAAGTGATTAGATTCAAGGTTAGTCGATTAAGTTAGAAGGATTATTTCATGAAAGTCATCAGAAAGTATGACAAAATCACCATCATGATGAAATCATCCAAAGCAATCTAATTGATCATATTTAGCCCAAAAATTCATTTAAGTTGTATCTTGATTTAAGCTTCATTTGAAAAAAAAATTTTATTGCTTACTAAAAAAATATTTTAGTACAAAAATTTTTTATATACAATTTTTTTTAAAACTAAAAAGCTTCTTTAGAAGGCATTAAAAAAGTTGTCTGAAACGAAGTAATGAGTTTTTATTGCTTCTTAAAATAGAGTTTTAGTACAAAATAACGGAGTTGTCCCAAACTGAATTTTAATTTTCATACTAAAACTTTATTTTAAGAAGCAATAAAAAAATCATCACAAACAAAAACCTTAATCTTGATTGCTTCTACAAAGTCATTTTTTCTCTTATTCACTTGATTTACACTACAAAATCATTCACATCTTATATTCATATATGCATTATAAGTTTACAACAAATGCATCAAAATTTACATCACATCATACGATAAGCTTATTTTTGTAAATTGAACAAACTTTCTGAAAAGTTATAACTTAGTCATTGGGATAAAGGCACTCCAATTATAGCATGAGAGGTTGAAACTCTCTATAAATGGCACAATGGAGGGGGGTTTTCTAACTTGCCTACTCAGAGACTTTTACCTTTGCTCAATACCGCTTCATGTGGGTTCTAAGATTAGCATACTTAATATTCCAAATTAATAAGTAGATTCACATTGAGGGATACAAGCTTAGTGTTTGCTAAGCTAAATGATACTCACAAGAGAGTACAATTGAGCAAGTAATAAAGTGATGAGTAAATATATCATCTAATGAGGGTTATAATCCCCATATACTAATATTGGATCAATTCTAACTTTATTAAGCAGGCCAAAATATGGTAGGTTTTGTGCATAGAAACGAACTATGATAAGCACAAGAATTTTCTAACTATGAAAACGCACGCGCATGCACACACACATACACACAAAGGTTTGAATGCAATAGGGTTGTTTAGTGGTTAGATTTCACTCTGATATTTACAATTGGATCACTATAGAAAAATCATCTATTATTGACAGCATTTTCCATCGGAAATTTATCATTTTTTCGACTAATTGTGAATTTATCGGCGAAAAGTTTTCACTGGTAAAACCCGCCTAGGAAAAAAAATTTTACAGCGGCCTTTTCCAGCGAAAAATATTTCTTGTGGCTAACGATGGTATTAGGCCACCGAAAAATTTAAAAAAGCCGACCGCTGCCCTCCCCCTAGCTGCCTGTGTGCTGCCTAATGGCCTTCCCACACAGCCTGAGCGCTATCCTGCCCGGTTGCCTTCCCGCACTGATCAAGACTGCCCTGCATAGCTGCCTATGAAATGCCTACTATGGGATTCAAACTCCTCCCATCTGAAAATTCAAAGACAACCGTTTTTTGCTGAGATGGAAAATGTGTTTAAAAAGTTACTCTTTTATATTTAAACTATAATTATATGAAATTTAAAATAAAAAATAATTAAACTAATATATTAAATAAATAATAAGTTATTAAATTAATACTTAATTAAAATAAAGTTTTTAGACTATAAAAATAAGTAAATTTAATAATCAAGTTTAAAATGAGAATTAAAATATATAATTTATTTTAAATGATTAATAATTAAAAAAGAATTAAAATAAATTATTTAAAATTAAAAATTATTAAAAGCCGCCGAAAAGGCCATTTAATCATATTCCGTCGAAAAAACCGTTGGAAATTTATCTACCAAAAACTCTGCCGAAAAAATTCCACCACTAATGAATGATTTTCTTCTAGTGGATTAATTCTAAATCAAATCAATCAAAATTAAAAGGATTTTCCTAATCAGATTCGAAGTGTACCCTAACATTTTCTTGAACATCTATGACTGGTTAATCATCAATTCAATCTACCATCACCCTCGAAGAAGCTTCAATATTAATAAATCTCATTAATGAAAAACAATGGATCTAAAAGACTACATATTTCAATGCAACTATCTCAGTCCAATTATTGATTGGCAGTTCAATTAAGATGAATATGTTATTTATCTCTAAATTTCAAAATAGCCTCCAAAACTTGTAATTGATGGCTAGTTAATCCCAAGTATTTTAAGTACATATTAAAACTATATGACTATTGGCCCAAAAATTTTTAAAAGGAACACGTTTGATGTACGATTTAGGAGAAATATCATGAGTTAGATTAAATTTAAAAAGGATAAAAAACGCAAAGGGGATTTGCATTTTAATTGAAAATGCAAAGCGAAATCGCATTTTCATAGAAAATGTGAACAGTGATCACGTTTTCTATTAAAACTTGATTTTATATTGCATTTTTCATGTTTTTAACTGTTCCTAATTATTATATTTTGATTCTTTTAAAAATATGCTTCATTCTTAAGATATTTAATAAAAAAGTTTTATTTAAATATTAGAAATAATTTTATTGAAATAAAATTCTTTTATTTTTCTATTTAAATCATTACTAATTAAATATTAAAAAAATTATATTAAAAACAATATATCATATTTATAACTTATTTTTTAAAATGAAAATAAAAAAATTAAATAAGTTTTAAAAAAATTTATTTAAATATGTAAATTAATTATATTGTAATATTAAAAGTAAATATATTTATAACTTATTTTAAATTTATTTTTAAAATAAATGTATACAATTTCTATATATATACTTTTAATTTAGTTTAAAGTTTCTATCTAAATTTTTTTCTTTATTTTATTTATTTTTTATTATTTTATTATTTTTTTTAATTTCTATGTATATATTTTTAAAACAAATGTAAACATTTAATCAAAATTTCATAAAGTTAAATATATTGTAAAATAAGATTTATAACTATTAAATTATTTTAAATATTTAATAAAATTAATTTGAAATACAATAACTATTATATTTATTTTATGATGTAATTTTTAGTTAACTAAATATAAATATAATTAGAGAAATTTTTAATTATAATTATAATATTTAAATTTAATAATTATGACTATTAAAACACAAATTCACTCTCTCTCAGTTGAGAGCGCAAATTAGAGAGAGACGGAGGAGAAATAGAGAGAGAGGCGTACTTAGATATAACAAATTTATACCTTTGTTTTAAAAAATAAATTAAAAATAAGTTATAAATTTATTTATTTTAAATATTAAAATTTTATTAATGTAAATATTTAAATATATTTTTATTTAATTTATTTTATTTTCATTTTTTAAAAAATAAGTTATAAATATGAAAAATTGTTTTTAATAGAATTTTTTTAATATTTAAATAGTAATAATTTAAATAGGAAAATAAAAGAATTTTATTTCAATAAATTATTTCTAATATTTAAACAAAACTATTTATTAAATATCTTAAGAATGAAGCAAAAATTTAAAGAATCAAAAGATAATAATTAGGAACAGTAATGATACGTCCTCCAAAAATTATCTTGATCGGGCACAAATCTTGATGCAAAATCAAATTGGAAACTTCAAAAATTACTTCGGAGACCATCCAAACTCTGATTTCAACAAACTTGCATTCGAACTGAGCGTCTCGGAAATACGAACCCAACGACACCAAGTTCAACCCAATCCGAGCCCAAATGAGTCAAAATCAAGGGCTCAAAGTGCTGTTGGAAGGTTCAAACAGAAATTTGAGTTACCAAACAGTCTCCGATTTTGACGAGCTTATACTCGAATCGAACGGCTCGACGAGACGAATCCAACGAGCCCAAGATCGCTGAATTCCGACATCATTAAGGCCTCCAAATGTCCAACGAACGGTGCACGGTTGTAGGATTCAATATCGGCCGTCCATTTGACCACTCCCTATTCGCCCTTGATCTCACGCCTATTTACGGGCCATGCCACTCCAAAAAATCTATAAATAGAGCCCTCATTCTTCACAAGAGAGGATCCAAGCAAGAGAGAGAAGAAGAGAAGAGAAGGAAGGAGTTCCTCCTCGATAGCCGCCGGACCACCGCAGAACCTCGCTGGACCACCGCCGGACCACCGCAGAAATCTCGTCGGACCACCGCCGGACCACCGCAGAACCTAGCCGGACCACCACCGGACCACCGCAGGAATCTCGTAGTACCACCGCCGGACCACCACCTTAATGCCCGACGTTCATCCCCGACGTCCTGCCAAAGACCCAACGTCTTGTTCAAGGCCCGACACTCAGTCCCTACATCCTGCCAAAGACCCGACGTCTTGTTCAAGGCCTGACACTCAGTCCCTACTTCCTGCCAAAGACCCGACGTCTTGTTCAAGGCCCGACGTTAAGTCCAGAGGTCCTGCTGAAGACCCGACGTCCTGCTTAAGACCCGACGTCCTACTCAAGGCCAGACCATCAACATCTGATCTTCCAAGTGACACTGGGACTAATACCTGACTCCTTATCTCCTACCGCCTATGGTCCTTCTGACCACTGTCGCCTACTATGGTCCATCCGACCTCCATCACCATACAACGGTCTTTCAGACCCCAGTCTCTTACCGACTACGGTCCTTCAGGCCTTCGTCGCCTACTACGGTCCATCTGACCTCCATCACCAGACAACGGTCTTTCAGACCCCAATCTCCTACCGACTTCGGTCTTTCAGGCCTTCGTCGCCTACTATGGTCCTTCCGACCTCCATCAACAGACAATGGTCTTTCTGACCCCGGTCTCCTGCCGACTACGGTCCTTCCGACCAGACAAACATGTATATGTAATAATTCCTACCATATAATGCAATCTATATGATGTAGATTTGCTACATCAATCCAAGGCCTTCTCCCAAGGAAGGGCCTCATTTGTAATCGACTGCAAATACTAGTGGATTCATTCAAACTGGGCCAGGCCCCGTGGTTTTTTCCCCTTTTTTAGGGGTTTTCCACGTAAAAACTTTGGTGTCTCTTATGAATGCTACACCTCTTACTTATCTGTTTGTGTGCTGGATCTTCGTACAATGCTAAGACGTTAAACTAAATATTTCTCTACCGTCGCGAATACTCCAGGACGCAACAGTTTGGCGCCGTCTGTGGGAAAGTGATTCCCGACTGGGGGGCAACTTTTGCTCCAATCTCAAAAGATCGCTCTTATCAACTTCCTGACATCAGTCATTGTTGCATCAAATGCGGACTGGGGGGCAACTTTGACCCCAATTCTGGTCAAAAAGATCCTCTAATGCTTTATATATCAGGATGATATTTCAGGAATATTCGAGCAAATGCGAGAATACTTCAAATCAATTGCAAGCTTTAAACAGTCCCATGTTGGACTTCTACTCCTTGGGCAAGGTCTTAACCTCGACCTCAAAAAGGCAGTAACGGTCTAAAAATAGATCATTCTTCACCTTTGATTCGGGATACACACGGCATTCGCCCCCTCCCAATCAAGGTAAAATCGATCCCAGGGGGATTCGATTCGACCTCTTCTACACTGGTTAACGTCGTCGAGCAAAGGCTCCGACATACAACCTCGGAAAGGTCCTACATCATTGGTGGATTCTCCCGACCTCTTCCATACAGGTTAACGTCGTCGAGCAAAGCCTCCGACATACAACCTCGGAAAGGTCCTACATCCTTGGTGGATTCTCCCGGCCTCTTCCACACAGGTTAACGTCGTCGAGCAGGGCTCCGGCATACAACCTCGGAAAGGTCCTACATCCTTGGTGGATTCTCCCGACCTCTTCCACACAGGTAAACGCCGTCGAGCAAAGCAACCGACATACAACCTCGGAAAGGTCCTACATCCTTGGTGAATTCTCCCGACCTCTTCCACACAGGTTAACGTCATCGAGCAAAGCCTCCGACACACAACCTCGGAAAGGTCCTATATCCTTGGTGGATTCTCCCGACCTCTTCCACACTGGTTAACGTCGTCGAGCAGGGCTCCGGCATACAACCTCAGAAAGGTCCTAAATCCTTGGTGGATTCTCCCGACCTCTTCCACACAGGTTAACGTCGTCGAGCAAAGCCTCTGACATACAACCTCGAAAAGGTCCTATATCCTTGGTGGATTCTCCCGACCTCTTCCACACAGGTTAACGTCGTCGAGCAGGGCTCCGGCATACAACCTCGGAAAGGTCTCACATCCTTAGTGGATTTTCCCGGCCTCTTCCACACAGGTTAACGTCGTCGAGCAAAGCCTCCGACATACAACCTCGAAAAGGTCCTACATCCTTGGTGGATTCTCCCAGCCTTTTCCACACAGGTTAACGTCGTCGAGATGGGCACCAGCATACAACCTCGGAAAGGTCTCACATCCTTAGTGGATTCTCCCGACCTCTTCCACACAGGTTAACGTCGTCGAGCAAAGGCTCTGACATACAACCTCGGAAAGGTCCTACATCCTTGGTGGATTCTCCCGACCTCTTCCACACAGGTTAACATCGTCGAGCAAAGGCTCCGACATACAACCTCGGAAAGGTCCTACATCCTTGGTGGATTCTCCCAACCTCTTCCACAGGTTAACGTCGTCGAGCAAAGGCTCCGACATACAACCTCGGATAGGTCTTACATCATTAGCATATCCAATATCAGTTAACATCATCGAGCAAAGGCTCTGACAAACAACCTTGGATAGATTATACATCCTTGGTTAACGTCACTAGAATGATTTTCGACGAACTTCTTTCTGTCATCGGACTAATACCCGTCGTCAGACTTCTGCTCGTCGACAAACTTTCGTCGGTCTTCTACCCGACAATACTTCTACCCGACGTCGGACTTCTGCTCGTCAGCGGACTTCTACTCAACGTCGGACTTCTGCTCGTTAGCGGACTTCTACCCGACGTCGGACTTCTGTTCATCAGTGGACTTCTACTCGACGTCGGACTTCTGCTCGTTAGCAGACTTCTACTCGACGTCGGACTTCTGCTCGTTAGCGGACTTCTACTCGTCGTCGGACTTCTGCTCGTCAACGGACCTTCGTCGGTCTTCTACTTGACGCTGCACCTCTACCCGACTACGAACATCTATTTGACGTTAGACTTCTACTCGTTAGCGGACTTCTACTCGTCGTCGGACTTCTTCCCGTCGACGAACTTTCATCGGTCTTCTGCCCGTCGACGAACTTTCATCGGTCTTCTGCCCGAGGCCGTACTTCTACACAACGTCGGACTTCACCTTATCGTCGAACTTCTGTTCGTCATCGGACTTCTACTCGTCGTCGGACCTCTGCCCGTCGACGAACTTTCATTGAACTTCTGCCTGAGGCTGTACTTCTACAGGACGTCAGACTTCTCCCTGTCGTCGGACTTCTGCTCGTCAGCGGACTTCTACTCGTCATCGAACTTCTGCCCGTCGACGAACCTTTTGTTGGTTTTCTACCCGACGCTGCATCTCTACCCGACTTCGTACTTCTACCGGATGTCGGACTTCTACCAGTTAATAGACTTTCGTCGGTCTTCTGCCCGACGCTGTATGACTATCCGACGTTGAATTCCTGCCTGTCATCATACTTCTCCCCGATACTGGAAGTATGCCAGTCATTTCAACCTCCCTCCTTACAACGGTCTATCCGACCTCCATCGCCAACCACCAAACATCAGAACTCCATAAGATCTCTCAAAGAAAAAAGGTAGAAGGGGGATCTCCGGACTTCCTTGCAAAGAGAGGGGCCTTGGAAGACCAAGGGAAAACCTCAATTGTAAGGACAGAGGGAGAAGAGAAGAATGAAGAATCTCCGGACTTCCTTGCCAAGAGAGGGGCCTCGAAAAACCGAGGGAAGGCCTCAATAGTAAGGACAGAGGGAGAAGAGAAGAAAAGAGAAGAAGAAGAGGAGAAAAGAGGAGAAGAAAAGGAGAAGGACAATTTTTCTAAAGGCTTTAAGGGACTATTTATAGGTTTTTGGTGAGAAGAGGGGAAGTTTCTAGAGTTTTCTAGAATTCTTAAAAAATTTGAATTTTTCTGAATTTTTTAGAATTTTTTGGATTTTTCTAGAATTTTTTCGGATTTTTTAATCCATATGGGTCCCACAAAAAAGAAAAAAAAAAACAGTCTGAAGGCGGTTTGATAAGGCGGTGCAAAAAAAAAAAAAAAAAAAGAAAAAGAAAAACAAAAAATCATTTTGGGACGCGCCTTTCCAGGTTGGCAGCATGATAGGCTTTTCAAAGAGGAGGAAGTTTCGATAAATCTTGACGAGAAGATAAGCTTTTCACGGGGGAGATGAGAGACGAAGCCACTGCTCCGCCTCATTTGAAAATGAAATCAGCTCATGATTATAAGAAATACTCAATTTTTTTTAAAAGAATGCATACTTCTCAATGGCTTCATTAGCAACACCAATATCACGTATGCTAAGATCGTTGAGCATGAGTTGGAAATTATTTGTGATTTGTATTTCCTCGAGAGATATCTGATTGTGACAATTTTAAATTGTCAAGTGTTTTAATGGTTTTATAATATTGCGACAAATATTTTTGGACTTCTGGAGTATCGACGTCCAAAAATAGGGGGGCAACTGATACGTTCTCCAAAAATTATCTTGATCGGGCACAAATCTTGATGCAAAATCAAATTGGAAACTTAAAAAATTACTTCGGAGACCATCCGAACTCTGATTTCAACAAACTTGCATTCGAACTGAGCGTCTCGGAAATACAAACCCAACGACACCAAGTTCAACCCAATCCGAGCCCAAATGAGTCAAAATCAAGGGCTCAAAGTGCTGTTGGAAGGTTCAAACAGAAATTTGAGTTACCAAACAGTCTCTGATTTTGACGAGCTTATACTCGAATCGAACGGCTCGACGAGACAAATCCAACGAGCCCAAGATCGCTGAATTCCGACATCATTAAGGCCTCCAAATGTCCAACGAACGGTGCACGGTTGTAGGATTCAATATCGGCCGTCCATTTGACCACTCCCTATTCGCCCTTGATCTCACACCTATTTACGGGCCATGCCACTCCAAAAAATCTATAAATAGAGCCCTCATTCTTCACAAGAGAGGATCCAAGTAAGAGAGAGAAGAAGAGAAGAGAAGGAAGGAGTTCCTCCTCGACAGCCGCCGGACCACCGCAGAACCTCGTTGGACCACCGTCGGACCACCGCAGAAATATCGTCGGACCACCGCCGGACCACCGCAGAACCTAGCCGGACCACCACCGGACCACCGCAGGAATCTCGTCGTACCACCGCCGGACCACCACCCTTAATGCCCGACGTTCATCCCCGACGTCCTGCCAAAGACCCAACGTCTTGTTCAAGGCCCGACACTCAGTCCCTACATCCTGCCAAAGACCCGACGTCTTGTTCAAGGCCTGACACTCAGTCCCTACTTCCTGCCAAAGACCCGACGTCTTGTTCAAGGCCCGACGTTAAGTCCCGAGGTCCTGCTGAAGACCCGACGTCCTGCTTAAGACCCGACGTCCTACTCAAGGCCATACCATCAACATCTGATCTTCCAAGTGACACTGGGACTAACACCTGACTCCTTATCTCCTACCGCCTACGGTCCTTCTGACCACTGTCGCCTACTATGGTCCATCCGACCTCCATCACCATACAACGGTCTTTTAGACCCCAGTCTCTTACCGACTACTGTCCTTCAGGCCTTCGTTGCCTACTACGGTCCATCTGACCTCCATCACCAGACAACGGTCTTTCAGACCCCAATCTCCTACCGACTTCGGTCTTTCAGGCCTTCGTCGCCTACTATGGTCCTTCCGACCTCCATCAACAGACAATGGTCTTTCTGACCCCGGTCTTCTGCCGACTACGGTCCTTCCGACCAGACAAACATGTATATGTAATTCCTACCATATAATGCAATCTATATGATGTAGATTTGCTACATCAATCCAAGGCCTTCTCCCAAGGAAGGGCCTCATTTGTAATCGACTGCAAATACTAGTGGATTCATTCAAACTGGGCTAGGCCCCGTGGTTTTTTCCCCTTTTAGGGGTTTTTCCACGTAAAAACTTTGGTGTCTCTTATGAATGTTACACCTCTTACTTATCTGTTTGTGTGCTGGATCTTCGTACAATGCTTAGACGTTAAACTAAATATTTCTCTACCGTCGCGAATACTCCAGGACGCAACAAGTAAAAAACATGAAAAATGCAATATAAAATCACGTTTTAATAGAAAACGTGATCACTGTTCACATTTTCTATAAAAAAATGCGATTTTGCTTTGTATTTTCAGTTAAAATGCAAATCCCCTTTATAGTTTTTATTCTTTTTAAATTTAATTTAACTCATGATCATTCTCCTAAATCGTACATCAAATGCATTCCTTTTAAAAAATTTTTGCACCCCTATTATACAGCAAAAGAAACAAAAATAAAAGTTGTAAAATGAAAATACTTGTTGTAATACCCATCAAATACCCGAAGAGTCCTGTAGATCGGCGCCGTTTTCGTCGCTTCCCTAAATTTTTTCCCAGAGCTCGATCTTGCTCCTCGAGAACTTTTATTTGGTCCGGTCACAGGACGTAGCTCTACGTTCGGCCGCCAGTAGAATCGCGCCACGCGTTCTCACTATTTTTCGCGCACCCCGACAACCCAACCCGGAACAGAGCCAGGATGGCTATATATTTCTCGATTTTGCTAGATATTGCTCGGTACTGCTCGGTATTGCTAGGTATTGATCGATTTTGCTCGACAATAACCAATATAGAGCAATACCGAGCAAATATCGAGCAATACCGAGTTGTATCGAGTTTTCTAGAAAAACTCGGTACAACTCTGTACAACTCGGTATTTGCTCGGTATTGGTCTTCACAGAGCGGTATTTCTCGTTATTGCCAAAACATACCTAGCAATACCGAGCAATACTGAGCAAAAACCGAGTAATATCGAGTAATACGTGAATATAGCATTCCCGGGTTCCGGGTCAAGTCGTCGGGCCGCGTGATAAAGAATATGGGCACGTGGTCACGGAGAGGACGTAATACGCATATCTCCTCCGATCTTCAATCCAACCTAGAAATCTGTAAAACCCCTTAGATTTTCAATTTTTTTAGTGCTGTTAATTCGTACGAACTGACTTTAGTACGAGACAAGCTGAAAAAAATTGTGAAAATATGTATGGTTAGTACGTAAGAAATGTCCGTACGAACCTGAGTTCGTCCGTACGAACCTGAATTCTCGTCGGGACAAAAATTGTCCAGAGAGCAAGTCGTCCCGGGACAAATTGGATTCGTCCGAGACAATCTGATTTGATAAATATCTGATTTTGAGATATTTTGAAGAGAGAGAAAATTGGAGAGAGAAAGAGAAGGAAAAAGCTTGGTTTTGGAGGCCGCTGAGCGATTTTCGTCCGACGCCACTATTAGAAGAACTGTTTGTTTCGCAGTAAGGAATCCGAATCCTATTTCTGATTTCGAAAATTTCATGTTTTGGTATTTTTCTACTCAGTTTTGTGTTTTCATTACCGAAAAATGTGCATATCTTTGTATTGACGAAACTTTTACCGCGTAGCTTTTGGTATGCTATAGAAATGATGATTTTACATGATTTGAGTATTTTCTGAAAAGTTTTCACCGGGTATTTTGAATTTTGTGGGATTTTTATTGAATAAAAAATTATCCGGATGTTGAAAAACATTGCTTCAGTACAAGTAAAGTCTTGAAATGATGTTTTATTCAATTTCTAGTAATTTGATAATTTTCAGAAACTATGTATTTTGTCTATTTTTGGGATTTCTATCGACTGTACGATACTTTGAGGATTCTCTTCATTTGAGTTAAATCATGTTTATTGATTGCAATGCATTAATGAGATGTATATGAATGTGGATATATATATGACTGAATATACTACTATTACTGAAAGACAAGTAAAGACTGGTTGAATTGTTGGATGAAGATCGACCTGTATGGTGGGCCGACGGGCTTTCCTTTAAAAAGGGTTTGGTGTTATCCTCTATTGATCACGTGATACAACGATTGGGAGTCATAAGGAGATTATTATGCCGACGGGCAAGGGTGACGACTACTGATTCATTGATATTATGGACACTGATACGATTGATTCATTGATACTACATATACCGATACTGATACCGATATCGATACTATTGATTCACTGATACTACTGATTCATTGCACTGATATTATGGCACGTGATACACTGAATACTAATTGATATATGTGATACACTGATACGTATGATACACTGAACAAGATACATGTGCATGTGATATAGAATATGATTTTATTGCATAGATTGATTTCAATTGTATTTGTATTTGATGATTTTATTGATTGATTTGATTGGTATTACCGATACGAAGATTTCTTTGATGAATTGACTGATGTTATAGATACGACGACTACTGCAGAGATTTGACGTATGTACTGATTTATTGAGCATTGTGAATTTTTCTACTGTTTATTAATTCTTCTACTGATAATTATGGCTCTACACGTTTCTGTATTTATTATCATTTTTGTATTGATTTTTATTTCTATACTGATTTTTGTATATGCATCGATTCAATGATCATGTGCAAGTGACTGTTATTGATTGACTGATTGACATGCATATTGTTTCAGTACCATGCTTTAATTTTAGTTGTAGGCTTTGATGACCTGCTGGACTTTTTGAAGCTCATTATATGTGGTTAAAATTTCTAGTATGAGCAAGGGAGCAGGAAGTGATAGTTAATCAAGACTGTCGGTGAATCCTTTCACTATAGACGCCTGGGATGTCACAAATTGGTATCAGAGCAAGAGTAGTGAAAGGATTTAATTGATAGTTGGGTATAATGGGTAGTTTCAAGTGCATCATTTTGCATATATATTTGAATGACATGTGATTGAATGAACTGTATGACTGTCTGGTTTTCGATGAGTTTTGATTTTGATTTGATTTGATTTAAGTTTTGATTGGATGGATTTGTTTTGTATCGATTTTGTTTGAGCCCTTAAGGGAAATGTCGGGGACGATATTTTTCTTAAGATGGGTAGATTATTAAACCGCTCAGATTTTCAATTTTTTTGAGTGCTGTTAGTCTGTATGAACTGACTTTAGTACGGGACGAATTGAAGAAAATTGTGAAAATCTGTAAGGTTAGTACGTACGAACTATCGGTATGAACCTGAGTTCGTCCGTACGAACCTGAGTTCGTCCGTACGAACCTGAATTCGTCGGGATAAAAATTGTCCAGAGAGCAATTCGTCCCGGGACGATCTGATTTGATAAATATCTGATTTTTGAGATATTTTGAAGAGAGAGAAAATTGGAGAGAGAAAGTGTAGGAAAAAAGCTTGGTTTTGGAGGCCGCGGAGCGATTTTCGTCCGACACCGCTATTAAAAGAATTGTTTGTCTCATAGTAAGGAATCCGAATCCTATTTCTGATTTCGAAGATTTTTTCGTGTTTTGGTATTTTTCTGCTCAGTTTTGTGTTTCCGTTATCGAAAAATGTGCATATCTTTGTATTGACGAAACTTTTACCGCGTAACTTTTGGTATGTTATAGAAATGATGATTTTGCAAGATTTGAGTATTTTCTGGAAAGCTTTCACCGAGTATTTTGAAATCTATGGGATTTTTATCGAATAGAAAATTATCCGGATGTTGAAAAATATTGCTTCAGTACAAGTAAAGTCTTGAAATGATAGTTTATTCAATTTTTGGTAATTTGATAATTTTTTGAAACTGTGTATTTTGTCTATATTTAGGATTTCTATCGATTGTACGATATTTTGAGGATTATCTTCATTTGAGTTAAATCATGTTTATTGATTACAATGCATTAATGAGATGTATATGAATGTGGATATATGATTGAATATACTACTATTACTGAAAGACAAGTAAAGACTGGTTGAACTGTTGGTTGAAGATCGACCTGTACATGATGGTGGGCCGACGGGCTTTCCTTTAAAAAGGGTTTGGTGTTATCCTCTATTGATCACGTGATACAACGATTGGGAGTCATAAGGAGATTATTATGCCGGCGTGTAAGGGTGACGACCCTTATTGAGCCAACGGATACAACGATACATCGATATTCCAAGACTAAAAAACACCTTAATAGCCAGTGATTGTACTTGTTAAGTAAGACTACTGTACTGGAATGCATGTGTAAAGTATTATTCTTATGATTTCCTTATGGACTTACCGATATTGCTTGATTTCTTGTATCGACTAATTTATTGATATTGAATCGATTTATTGATTTCTGTATGGATTTACTGATTTATTGATATTGACGGATTTATTGATTGAGTATAGATTTATTGATGAATGGATTTACTGACAGATTTATGAGTTTACTGTTATTATACGATTTCATCGATATTGCATATTGTATATGTCACTGAATACAGATACTGATATGGATATTTATATTGCATTAATTCATTGATACTATATTGTATTGATTCATTGATATTATGGACACTGATACGATTGATTCATTGATACTACCGATAAAGATACCGATACCGATACTACTGATTCACCGATACTACTACATATTGTTTCAGTACCGTGCTTTGATTTCAGTTGTAGGCTTTGGTGACCTGCTGGGCTTTTTGAAGCTCATTATATGTGGTTAATATTTCAGGTCTAAGCAAGGGAGCAGGAAGTGATGGTTAATCAAGACTGTCGACGAATCCTTTAACTATAAACGCCTGGGATGTCATAAAATCCACCTCCTTCTAACCCTATCACTTGCGAACAATTATTAGGTCCTCCGACCAGACGTAGAGCTACGTCCAGTCGGAGCTAAAATTGCACCCAAAAATGAGAAATACCGAGCAATACCAAATAATAACGAGGAATACCATCTTGTGAAGACCCAATACCGAGCTATACCGAGCTATATCGAGCAATCATTTTTTTGTATAACTCGGTATTGCTCGGTATAGCTCGGTATAACTCGGTATTGGTCTTCATAGAGCGGTATTCCTCATTATTACCAAATAATACCTTGCAATACCGAGCAAAGACCAAGTTTTTTGGCTAATAATTGTTCATCACTTGCCCGACCTTTTCAAACCGCCGACCCAACTCGCCATTTCCCATCTCTTCTCTCAACGGAAGGTCTGATCTCCCTCCATATCACGTTCGCGTGCTTCTTCAGTCAAATCCCATAAAACTGTCGAACCATAGAGCTGAACTTAAGAGAGAGAGAGAGAGAGAGAGAGAGAGAGAGAGAGAGAGGCTTTCTCCTTACCTCTGCCGAGCTGCCTCATACGGCCGAACTCCCCTCTAGCCCCGACTCCATCTGCTTCGACGACCTTCTCTACGGTCGGATCGGGCGTTACGACATTTTAATCATAAGCAACGACGGGAGCTTGCTATATGCGAAGGTAACTTCCTCTTTCGTGCGCTTCTTCGGCCGAATCCCGTAGACTTGCCAAACTCTGAGGAGGGAAATTGAGAAGTTAACTTGCAGTGAGATTAATGTTCTCTAAATCCCGTGTTTTACAAGGATTTAGAAAAAATCCTGTACAAATCTTACATAAGTCCGATTCTAATTAATAATTATAATTAATTATAGTCCATCTATAATTAATTATAAATTAGACTTAATTAATTTATAATTCTTTTTAATTAATTATAATTAATTAAATATAACTAATTATAATTTGTTTATTATTAATTATAAATTTAAATAATTAATTTATAAATAATTATAAATTAAATATAATTAATTATAAATTAAATATAATTAACTATAAATTAAATATAATTATTTATAAAATTAATTTGTAATTAATTTGAAGATTAGTATAATTAATTATTGATTAAATTATAATAATTATAACAAATTTTTAATTAATTATAAATTAAATTCAATCAATTTATAATTAAATTTATAATTAATATAATTAATTATAATTAGTTTTTAATTAATTATAAATTAAATCCAATTAATTATAAATTAAATCCAATTAATTTATAGTTGGTTTTAAAGTAAATGTAATTAATTATATATTAATATAATTAATTATAATTAATTTATTATTAATTATAAATTAAGTTTAATTAAATTATAATTAATTATGATTAATTATATATTAAATATAATTGATTATAAATACTTCATAATTAACTATAAATTAAGCAAGCTTATCTTCGACGCATGTGACGACCCGATCAACCACCTATACACGTTTTTCTTAGCTTGGTAGGAGGGATTTCGGTGTGACATATGCGACGAGGCAGGTAAGCGGCCCTTGAACCCAAAATTTGGTCCTCAATGTTCGTGTCAAGCCGACAAACCACCCATACACGCTTTTCTCTAACGCAATGGGAAGGGAAACTGCTACAACACCTACAAAGAGGCCTATAGGCCCTATACACTATCTTTGTACTATGATGGGGACAATCTTAAGTACCTGTACGCGGCTCTATACATATGAGAAAACAACTGCTTTTCTTTTGCAACTGGTACCGAAGATCCATACAACTTTTTTTTGGTGTGGTGAGGTTGAAGATTTTATGATCGCGGTGTTCGAGGATACCTATCATACACATTTTTTTAACATGGTGGGATGATAATACCTAATTGAACTTTAAACTCAATAGAGTCTCAATAAACAAATCGTGATCATTCAAGTAGATATACATTTATTATAAGAGAGAGAGTTTATCATCTAGCATTATATGAAGATCCTTGCCCTTGGTTTATTTGGTTGTTCTTAGATGACGGGAGACAAAAGACCAAAATGTCTAGCATAAAACTTTGGTGTTTGTTGTGGGAAAAAGGAGATGATATGAGTGATATTTTTATATAAGAAGTCTCACATGAAGATATTAGAAAAAAGGTCCATTGTGATAAGATTAACAAATCTTATCTAGACACATGTAGAATACTCATGAGAAGTTATATCATTAAAGTCAAATCAAGTCAAATAAATGGAATATGAGTTACTTAAAGCCCGCTTCAATTAAATTTTGAACTTCATTAATTACTTAGTTTTCAATTTCCAAATGCATTCGATTAGAAGCTTGCTTGATTAGAATACTATTTAATTGAATGGCGAGTTTATGTATTGCTATGTTTAGATGCAGGCCTGACATTTCATTATAATTCCAAGCAAAATAGTCCCTAAACTCTTTTAAGAGTTGGACCATATTATTGGCATCTGTTTTATTTAGTAATGCACTTATAAAAGTAGGGCATGGATTTTCCTTAGTACTTAGATGAATGTTCTCATTTCCAAAAAAATTCCTGCACAACATCTACCAAAGAAAACATATTCATTGGAATTTAACATAATAATGCATTACATAATTTTTACTTAACAGGAACTTAGTAAATCTTTTAAAGTGATGACCCTAGCAAGAAACTCTACAACACATGTTTTGATTTATTAAATACAGTATAGATCCTAAGTATTATGCAAATGATAGTTGTCATTTCAGTGCTCCAAGTTTTGTGAAAATGTCAATCATGAACTTGGTTGCACACATTGTTAGATTTACAAAATAGACCTTTAGGGGTCAATTGGAAATCTCACAATGATTTAATTTTTTTCTTAAATCAACCAAATATATTATAAATATTCACCAACCTTCAAAGACTAAAGATCTTATCATATGCAAATTCTCCCAAACTTGCTTGTCAATTTTGTTATGACATGAGAATTGGAAGGGAATAAATGCAACTTACAAGGCTTAGAAAATCTACAAGTTGGCATTTGACTTGGAATCAAATAACAATGCCTAACCTATGATTGTAGGCAATGGTTAGGATCCAATATGAATGCAAATTCATATATTTGGGGTTGTTGAACACAAGTCCAATGACCTTATGCTCATCGGCTTTCTCTCAAAGTTCTCACATGAGAACAATCCAATGGAAATCACCAAATTTCCATGAATTCTCAAGAGGGCAGTGGAGATTTTAGGCTTTGAAAAATGTAAAGCAAGGATTTGTAAGGATCTAGGAGAATGAGAGCGTCAACCACACAATTATATGACCAATAGACATATGTTTTCTAAGTTTGAGAGAATTTAGCTCTCCAAAATTAATATTTGGTGGTTCTGACCTTAACACCTATATCGTGAAGAGGTAAAAGCAACTAAAATGTGCCAGGACTATTGTCTAAGGGTGTCAATATTGGACCCGATCCGAACCCGACCCAAAAATTTTGGGTTTGAGTTGATCCGAACCCGAAACGGGTCTGGTTCGGGTCAACAATTCGACCTGTTTCAAAAATCATGTCGGATTCGGGTTGATCCGTTGACCCGAAATTGACCCGATAATGACCCATTTTAACCCGAAAACCCATTTTGACCCGACAACCCAAAATTGACCCCTTTTTTATCCAAAAAGCGGAGTTTGACCTATTTTTGGACCTGAAAACTAGCAGTTTTTTGTTGGACCCGGATCATTCGGGTCAGGTCAGGTTGATACAGATCGGAAGCGGGTTTAGGTTGACCCGAATAGTGTCGGATCAATTTCGGATTCGATCTAAACCCGACCCATGACCTGAAATATACACCCCTATGTCTAAGTTGCTAGAGACATCGATCTCTTTGCCACCAAGTTGTCAGAATTGAGGTATGAGAAAGAAGAAGGCAATGATAGCTCTGACACTCCTTTGTGCTATCAGATTTTCTCAAAGTTGAACCCAAAAAGAAAGGAAGAGAAGCTTTCCCTCTCTACTCAACATACGAGAGAAAACCCTCTATCAGCTCTCAGTTTTGGCAGGTTCGAACAAACATTAGCTCTCACCTTCCCTAATCGCGTGCACTCTGGATGAGGTTTGGGCTCACGCACAAGAAGGTCTTGCTCGCCTTGTGTTTCCATCCTCAACTTACGCACGTACGAAGAGGAGATCTGCTCCCTGCAAGCATACACATAGGTATGCACAAGAAGAAGAAAGAACGAGGGCCCTTGATTTCGATCTCAGCCACACAACGAAGAAATCTCTGGTTATCATTTTAAGATACTCAGAGTTATTGATTTGAGAAGTCAACAATTAAATTAAGGCTGAACCAAATGAGCTGGGTTTGAGTTCAAAATGAGTTTCATTTTGTATTGATTTGAGCCCATTTGGGTTCAATTATATTTAATTTTAGTCTGATTTGATTTCGATGAGGCTCAATTGAACCCAATTGGGCTCACATTGTCTCGGTCAATGACGAGTTGATACAAAAATGTGTCAAGATATAAATGTTATTTACGTTGTTTTATTTCATATATGAATATTAAGTTGCTTTTTTTTTTGAAGAAAGCAAGACTGCTATATTAAAGAAAAAAAAAACTGAAAGCAAATTACAAGATACTAACATCGGACTCCTCCTCTAACAACTTAATAAAGGAAGGAGGGATATAGTTCCAATTATCTTCAATCAAAAAACAAAAAAAAAAGAATCTAAAACAAGCATAATTTCTACAAAGATCAGCAAACTTATTTCTCTCCCTACCAACTCAAGAAAAGATAACATGATTGAAATTATTAATAAAAGAGAGATCAACAGCACTATTGTTACCTGCATCCTTTTCTTTCTTGATGAGATTGATAACATTTTAGTTATCCCCTTCAATAATCAACCCTTTATATTCCAACATCCAATCTTTGAATATGTGCTTTAAATAATTGATGGCTTGAAGTTCTAAAGCACCTGAATCCCAATGAATGAGACTACAACCGAAAGCCAAAAGTAGTCTTCCATGATGATCTCTAAAAACTCCTCCTATACCCGCCTTATAGGAATTGTGAAGAGCTGCGTTTATGTTGACCTTGATCCAATCAGGTGGAGGAGGGTACCAAGAATTGAACAACCTAGATGGTTGATTAACACCCTCGAAGCCTGAGTTGTTTGAACATAAATGGTTCCTGAAAGTAGCTGTGTAGCTAACAGCTTCAGAAGATGTAAACAATGGAGTCTGAGCCTTCCTCTCATGAACAAACTGATTTCTTGCTCTCCATGATAGATAAACCGTATTACATAATAGATTTATCATCCAAATGATTTGCTTATCAATCCAACTATAACAATTTTCTAGAGAATCAAAGGCAGGGAAACCAAATCCCCAATGGTTCAGAATATCAAATACTTCATATAATTTCCTGCACCCACGAACAATGTGGTCAAGATCTTCTACCTCCTCAAAACCTCTAGGACATTTATCAAATCCTAGTAATCTTCTATAGCAAAGAAATTTGTTCGTTGGGATTGCATTATTGAATATTCTGCACCAGAATAGTTTTACTTTAGGATTAAGTTTGTCTTTGCTAAACCAAACCATAGAATTATTAACATAATTTCTATTTTCCATAGCTTCTGAAGCCAAGCTAGTTATCGTTTTCCCAGAGAATTTGTGAATTAGCTCTGTTGTGTCTTCTTCAAAATCAGTATTAATCTGTAAATCAGAAATGATAATTACTAGTTCTTCCCCAAAGGCTTTCTGCAGCTCCAAGATGTTCCAAGTCTCATTGGATATGAATTTATCAACTGTGGTATCTTGTTCAATAAGAGGATTTATAAATGTAGGCCATTTCAACAGACATTTATCTAAAATCCAAGTGTCAAGTAACACACTAATGGACTTGCCATTGCTAATATTTTTTCTAGTAATTGGATTCAAAAATTTCCCACCATTGCAAATCAACTTCCAAGAGGTAGAACCTCTGTTTCTAGCTGATACCACATCCGGGATAGGACTATATTTAGGATAAAGAATCCTGTGCATGAAAGACTTTTTCTCTTGAATATAACTCCAAGCTAATTTGGCCCTAAGAGGACCAACCTTTTTGCTGCAGGAATTGATACCAAGTCCTCCCAGATTCCTTGGTTTGCACTTCAGATCCCAGCTAGCATAATGAATACCTGCTGAACCGTCACCTTTTTTCCAACTAAAATTCCTGCACATTTTGTCAATTTCCTGTAGCACCTTCTTAGGAATTAAGGAAAGTGTAGAATGGTAAGTAGGATAAGAAAGTAAAACAGATTTTACTAATGTAATTCTTCCAGCTAATGAGATAAGCTTCCCACCCCAAACATTCAACATGCTGAAAGTTTTATCAATAATGAATTGAAAATCTGATTTATTCAATCTTCTCAAGGCTACTTTAGTTCACAAGTAAGAGAAATCTTGAACTTCTTTGAATTGCATGATCTTACAAATTTTCCTTCTTCTTCTAATTTTCACTAATTTCCCGAAAAGGATCCCAGATTTTTGTAAGTTTATCCTCTGTCCCGTCCATCCACTATAATTTGTGAGAATACCTTTAACTTCCTTAACAGATTTAAGGTTGGCTTCAGAAAAAATCAGAATATCATCGGCATACAAAAGATGGGAAACCTTTGGGCTAATAGAAGAAATACCAATTCCAATCTTATTACCCTTATGTAAAAAGGCATTAGAAAGTAACTGAGCACACATAAAAAACATAAATGGAGAAAGGGGGCATCCTTGACGAAAACCACAATGAGCATCTATCCATTTAGAATATGAACCATTAATAAGAAGAGAAAATTTTGGAGCAATAACACATTCCACAATAAGATTGGCATAAGCAATAGGGAATTTAAAGTAATCCAAGATACATCTCAGAGTAGGCCAATCCATGGAATCATAAGCTTGTTCCATGTCAATTTTGAAGGAAACTAATCACTTGGAAGCTTTGGAATGCCTAATTTTGTGAAAAATTTCTTGAGCTACAAGCACATGGTTAGAAATAGATCTTCCTTTCATGAAAGCAACTTGCTCCTCCGTAATAAGTTTAGGAATTACTAACAAGAGTCTATTAAGGAGAATCTTGTCCACAATCTTATAGACCGAATTAAAAAGACTAATCGGTCTATAATTGGATGGAGTTAAATGATTTTTGATCTTTTGAATCAAGACAATGTTAGTGTACTTCCAATTTTCATTCATTTTACCATGCTTTAAGAAATGTTCTATAGCATTCCATAAATCCTTCTTAATGATATGCCAATAATGTTTAAAGAAGGAGTAAGAAATACCATCTTGTCCTGGTGCAATATTGGTACCAAGCTCCTTAATGACATTTTCCAACTCTTCAAAAGAGAATTCCTTGCTCAGCAACAAATTATCATCTTCAGTTAAAGCTTTCACTTGGCTCGGCCAACCATTTAAAATGTAGTTTTTTAATTCCCATTTATTGCAGAAATACTGGTACATAATGTGTTCTATCTCCTTTTGATCTTCAATAATCATACCTTACTCATTTTTTAACTTGTGGATATAGTTTGAATTCCTCCTTGCACTTTCATAAGCTTGGAAAAAATTGGAATTAGAATCTCCTTCCACCAACCATTTAATCTTAGATCTTTGTCTCCACCATGTATTGATTATAACCAAAACCGAATTGAGTTCGTCAATTTTGGTTTTTAATTTCCATTGTTCTTCTAAACTGAGACTTCCGGATACAGCTTCATTTTCCTTTAATTTTAGAATATCATTCTTTAAGTCTTCTTTGGAAATGTTTAAATCTTTAAACTTGGCTTTACTCCAAAAATAAAGGTCCCTTAAGGACCTCTTTAATTTTTGGTTTAATGCTTGAGCTGGATTGCCAAGAGCCTTCCTCTTCCATGATTCTCTGACAATTGCTGTAGAGGCCGAAATAGAGGTCCAAACCTCTTCAAATCTAATAGCTTTCTTCCTTGGTGGATTGAAATCCAATAAATTCAACAAAATCGGACAATGTTCCAAAGCCAACCTTGCCAAGTGTCTCACCAAAGCCTGTGAGAAGTATTGAAAGTTGCTGAGTTGATAAGGCACCTATCCAGCTTTTCCAGAATTTTTTCAGGTCCTTTTTTGTTGTTACTCCAAGTAAACTTTGGCCCAACATAAGCTACTTCATGTAAGTCATTATTAGATATGAAAGCCTTCATCTCCATTGGCCCCAAACTACAAACAAACTTCCTTCCACCTTTTTTTTCTTCTGTATTCAATAAACAATTAAAGTCCCCTCCTATTATCATAGGGTGTTCTTTGACCATATACTTCTCGAGCCTCTCCCATAAGAACCTTCTTTTATAGACATCTTTGTTGCCGTAAACTGTAGCAACTCTCCAAGTCCCTTTATTGATTACTTGAAGATCTCCAACAATCAATTGTGACGAAGCCTCCAACAAATTGAAAGAAGCCAAGTTATGTTTCCATAGCACCATAATGCCACCAGAGAGTCCATAAGAGGGATAAAGAAAATAATCCCAACCTTCTCCTACCATATGATTGATGAGTTTAATATCCACATCAGTTATCTTAGTTTCAATCAAGCCAAGGAAAAACAAGCCATGATCTTTAGAGAATTCCCTAATATAAAGAGAAACTTTTAATTTCTTAGCTCCTCTACAATTCCAAAACCCAATTGAAGACATTTAATGATCAAAGGGGAAAAGGTTTCCCGCCCTTCCTTTAGTCTCTCCTTCCAACTTTCTATTCCTAATACTCAGTTTTATAGGACCTAAACTTTTCAATTGTTTAGTTCCTTTCTTTTTTACTTTGCTGGAATTATCTTCTAGCTGCATTGAACTGTCTTCCGCTTCTCCACAATCTATCATTCCTTCATTAACTCCACTGTCAGCAATGATTCTAGATTTGAATTTTTCCTCATGAGCTTCTTCACTGAAACTGAGTATTTCACCTTCCTCCATCATATTGTTTAAGACCTCAAACTGATTATGAATGCAAGGATTACTCTCTAAGATCAATTCTTCTTTCTTCTTATTGATTTCAGAGTTGAAATCATTTAAATTCCTTCCATTATTGACATTATCTTCCTCTGGAATAGACACTCCATCGAGATTATCTGTTTTGTCTAGAACAGAATTTTCATAGATTATAGCTTCTTCTTCAACTTCTTTCTGATTAACTACAGTTTCCTCCAAAGTTTTTTTTTAGAATTATCTGCCTGCCGAATCCATTTGTTGTGAAAAATGACCTTCTTTCCTCTCTTCTTCCCATAATCAACATGAATCCAAGGACCATAGCTATCTTCTCTACTTCACTACAGGAAAAATGCCCTAAACCGGCGGTTCTAACCGGTGGTTTTAGGACCGCCGGTAGTACCGGCGGCACAACCGGCGGTTTGGCCGTCGGAGTTTAACGACGGCTGCACCGGTGATTTTACAAATATAAGCCGCCGGTAAGGGCGGCAGGACCCTAAACCGACGGTAAACCCCCGGACGTCAACAAGAACCGGCGGTTTACCGGCGGTTTAGACCGCCGTTGATAAGTGACTTTTTACCGGTGGTCAAAACCGCCGGAAAATCGCCGGTTTAAGCCCTAATACACCGAGCCGACGATGTTAGATCTAATTTTTTTTTATTAAGTGTTATTTTAGTTTAGGTGGAATCTATTTTGTTGATTGTTACTTTTAGTTAGAAGAAGATAGGAAGAGAGAGATTGAGGGAGAGAAAAGAGAGGGAGGATTGCTTGTTTTGCGCCTTTCCCGCAAAGCTAAAAAATAGAGCGATTTTTTGGCGTAGGGGAACAGTCCGATGCAAATATTGGTGTCGGACTGTTCACCCGCATGCCATTGGTGCAAAAAGCCACTCCATACATCCGAATGCAGTTCGACTGGGAGAAGCTCTAAGAAAGAAATAAGGAGGATTGCTTTGAGCTTGGAGTCGGCTTATAGAATAATAAGGGGAGTCAAATCCAAGGGTGATCTTTTAGAGTTTTGTGTTATAAGGGTATGTTAACATGTTATGATATAAATCAAAAGTGAAGAGAAGAGGGAGAAATAAGCACACAAAGGGTAACTTAATACTCGCCGAAGTATCAATGGAGGGATCAGCCATTAAACTCCATTACAATTTTTCAAGCAAGTGAAAGACTTTAATTATTTAATATTATTCATTTAAAAGAGTATAGTATAACTTTTATAGATAAAATAAAATAAAATGCATGAATTATTATATGGATGGATGACTATAGATTGTTAAGAAATCGTGTGGTCTGCATCAAATATGATCCCTCCATTGATCTCGTGCTTGTGTTGCATCATAGATAACCGGCCGACTTGGGAGGCACAAGAGAAGCCAATGAGTTGGTGGGTGACGGGACCTTCAAGGTGGCTAACTTGGTGGAGCAATTGCTACTATTGTGGCCAATGAATCCACAAGGAAAGCAAAAGTTTTATAGATCCTCATATTCCACTTTTTGGAAGAATTGACCATGCAAGCCATTAATCAATACCCCAGTCATTAGTTTTTTTGATATGTCAATCCTTAGATGGAGAGATATAATATAGCAACTTTCTGAGGTTAATGCTCAGCTTTGCCTAAATTATAACACGTTTGCACATGCATGTATTCTAATAAATGTTTTCATAACTATGTAGGGTGACGTTTGCTTCAACGTCTAAATGACTATCCAAGAAGAGAGATATTGGATGTATAACAGATTGTTGCCGGGTCGAAAAGGATTGACAGTTGAATTTATAGAGGGAGTTGAAACTTTCATTCAAGTTGCATCTCAACTGCCTTCCTTTCAGTTTGATAAAATGTTTAGATGTTCATACTCGAAGCTTAAAAATCTAGCATTCCTCAAGCCCGATGATGTGAAGCTTGATTTATATCGTAGGGGATTTCTTCCAAACTATTGGATTTGGACATCACATGGCGAGTACGAGCCACATAGAGATGCTCATGCCGGTTCATCTACAGCTTATGAAACATTTATTGAAGATCAAATGAGTAGACCCTATGAAGACCTTATTTTTGATGTAGCAGGTCATAATTTAAGGTCAAATGTGGAAGAACCACCAAATACAGAGACACAAAAATTCTTTGAGTTATTACATTCAGCTCAAAAGCCAATTTGGGAAGGTTGCAGTACACATTCGGAATTATCCATTGCAGTGAGGATGCTAAGTATTAAAACTGAGTATAATATTTCCCATGAGTGTTTTAATGACGTTATTGGTCTTATGAAGGAAACTAATCCAGCTGGCAATTTAATTCCCTCAGACTTGTACCGAACAAAGAAATTAGTATCCAAGCTGGGTCTCACTGCTACAAAGATTGATTGTTGTATCAATGGATGTATGTTATACTATAAGGATGATGCATCAGAAGTTGTTTGTCGCACCTGCAATGCTCCTCGGTTTAAGCAAAACTAGGGAAAACAACGTCGTCCAAAGAAAGATGTGCCATATTCTCGTTTGTTTTATTTACCAATCATTCCAAGACTTCAGCAGCTCTATGCATCAATGAGTTCAGCAGGCCATATGAGATGGCATAAGGAGAAAATAGCAAAAAGTGATGTTCTTTCTCATCCATCAGATGCTGAAGCGTGGAAACATTTTGATCGAGTGCATCCTTCATTTGCTGCTGAACCCCGCAACATAAGATTGAGATTATGTACTAATGGTTTTACTCCTTATAGTCAAACAGCTACACCGTATTCTTGTTGGCCAGTTATATTAACACCATATAACCTTCCACCAGAGATGTGTATGACTACTCCGTTCATGTTCTTAACTCTGATTATACCTGGACCACATAATCCGAAAGTAAAGATTGATATTTTTTTGCAACCATTAATTGATGACCTCAAATTTTTATGGGAAGAAGGAGTGCTCACATATGACATATCAACAAAATAAAATTTTCTCCTTCGAGCTGTTTACTGTGGAATATCGGTGATTTTCCAGCTTATGGTATGTTGTCTGGTTAAAGCACAGTAGGGAAATTAGCATGTCCTTACTGCATGAAGAACAGTAAAGCTTTCACATTAAAACATGGAGGGAAAAATACTTGGTTTGATTGTCATCATATGTTTCTAAGTGCTAATCATCAGTTCCGAAGAAATAAGGAAGCATTTGTTAAAAACAGAATTGAGCGATCACCTCCTCCACCCAGATTAAGTGGTGATGATATACTACAGAGACTTTCTGACATTCCAACAGTTATTGATTATCCAATGCTATCTGAATCTAAATTTCCGGGTTATGGTGTTCAACATAATTGGATAAAAAAGTATTTTCTGGACATTACCTTATTGGAGAACTAATTTGATAAGACATAACTTGGATGTTATGCACATTGAGAAGAACTTTCTGGATAATATTTTTAATACAATTATGGACGTTAAAGACAAGAGTAAAGATAATGTCAAAGCAAGGATGGACATTAAAGAGTTTTGTCGGCGAAAAAATCTGGAGTTAGTAACAACAACTGACGGTAAACTAATGAAGCCTAAAGCTCCTTACTCTTTCACGTTAGAGCAAAAAAGAATAATATGTCAGTGGTTTAAAGATGCCTGATGGCTATGGATCAAATATAAGCCGATGTATTGACTTGAAATCTGCAAGGTTATTTGGACTCAAAAGTCATGATTGTCACATAATTATGGAGGTTCTTCTTCCAATCATAGTCTGTATGTTACCCGATTACATATCAAATCTGTTGATTGAGCTTAGCATTTTCTTCAAAGATTTATGTTCATCTAAACTAAGGGAAAATGCTTTACGGAGGTACGAGGATAACATACCAATTATCCTATGCAAGTCAGAGAAGATATTTCCCCCCCGGGTTTTTTTGATTCTATGGAACATCTTCCAGTCCATCTACCTTACAAAGCTAGAGTTGGTGGACCTGTACAATATCGTTGGATGTATCCTTTCGAAAGGTAAATGTGTTAAGATTTTTTATTAATCCTTCAATATTTTTGAATCAGTAGAGATAACATATTTTGATTAACTTTACGATGATTGTAATTGATTAATAGATATCTGAACAAGTTGAAGAAATATGTTAAGAATAAAGCACGACCAGAAGGATCGATATGTGAAGCATATTTATCTCAAGAAATAACTCACTTTTGCTCATACTATTTTGAGCCACATGTAAGGAGTACAAAAACAAAAATTGGTCGTAACATGAACTTCGATGTAGAAGAACAATCACATGCTACACTATCAGTATTTAGAAGGCAAGGAAAGCCTAATGGCAAATGTGTTGAAAGATATCTCAACGATTTAGAAATAAATACAGCGAATTTGTATGTACTACTGAACTGTGAAGAAGTTGAGCCAATCTTAGAGTAAGTTATAACATAATTTTAATAATTAATTAGTAATGTTTATTTAAAATACTAAAGTATTATTTATCACCAGGTATTTCGTAAGCAATTTGCCTTTGACAGATTCAAGGGATATTGAGAAAGCTATTGCAAATGAATTTCCAACTTGGTTCAGATCATATGTGAGAACATTTTTTTTTTTATAAATTTAAATATTATTTATTATCAAAAATACTAAAATTTATCATGTTTTTAGGTACAAAACCCTGATAACAAATGTTTCGATAAAGGTTTGCAAGCATTAGCATGGGGTCCAATGCGAAAAGTTAAAACTTGGCCAATATATATAGTGAATGAGTTCAGATTTCATACCAAATCATGGAGTGAAGGAAGAAAAACTGAAAATTGTGGAGTATGTGTTAGAGGGAACACTCATGAAGAAGATTAGTGTGATTATTATGGTATTCTGAATGAGGTCCTTGACTTGGAGTACCCAGGCGAAGATGAGAATTTTGTATACTTATTTAACTGTCAATGGTATGATCCAGTACAGAATAGAGGCACAAGGGTTCATCCTGCATATGGTTTAGTAGATGTTAAACATAGTAGAAGATACAGAAAGTTTGATCCATTTGTGTTAGCAAGTCAAGCTATTCAAGTTTATTTCAGCAAATATCCCAGTGGTCGTAGAGACAAACAAGATTGGCTAGCTGTCATAAAAAACAAAAGCATGGGAAATAATTGATCAATAATACATTATAGCAACTGCATATCAAGAGGATGAGATGTCAAGTTGTATGCCTGTTGAAATTGAGGAGATGACAACTACAACCTCTACTATTGAAATGGAGTTAGAAGATGTGAATAGTTCAACTAGTTCAGGCGAACAAGAGAACGAGGATGAAAGTGAAGATACCCTTGAGAGTGATGAAAATAGTTTTAATGATTCTGATTAGTTTTTGTAATTTAGAATTGTAGAAATTAAATATTTTGTAATATTTTTACTGCTTAGAAATGATATTGTATTTTGCTACCTTGTCTTTTATTAACTGCTTTTTGTAATTCATTAACTGCTTCATTAACTGCTTCTCGTAATTCATTACCTACTTCATTAACTGCTTCATTAACTACTTTATTAACTGTTTTATTAACTGCTTTTCAATGGTTTAGTAATTATTTTTTTTTTAATATTACAGATGGCTTCAGGCGACGATCCTCCTCGTAAATCATTTGCCTCAAAGTTCCGCCGGAAGAAGATTACTGCTAGCAGACCCACACAGGCTGAGGTAGGTGAGGGGCCTTCAGTTCCACCAGATCTACCTACACCACCACCGCCACCACCTGCCAGGAGCCAGCAGCATTCACCAGAGCAGGGTCAGGGACAGTTAGATCCACCTCCTATTGTACCTCCATACTTCCCTGGCCACTTCCCTCCCAGCTCGACGAGTCCTCGCTTCCCCTCTCTAGATCAGACACATGCTTCTCCATTCTATTCATATTACCCCCCACCATCATCACAGGCAGCTGGTCCATCCACTGGTCCTCACCCTCCTTACCCTTACCCATATTACTATCCCTATCCGGTGCAGCATGAACAGGGTGGACCATCACGACCACCAGAGGTTGGCGCTAGCTATCCTACAGCAGCAACAGATAAACGTCAATACATCGAGCCTAACGGCGATAAGTAAGTTCAATTTAAGTTATTAAGTTGTTTTTATTTTGATATATTACATGTTATTGATAAACAAAGTCACTTGCAGCTTCAATCCTTCAAGGCCACCTATACATATGATCCGGGATATAATAAAGAATAAGTATGATGCTCCTTACTTATCCTGGAAGAAGATCCCAAAGCCAGTTAGAGATATGTGGTTTGGAGAATTTCAGGTATGTTTTTTTTGTATGATTTTAAATATATGATTTAATTTGTACTAATCTTTTTGATATTGCCTAAATTTTTACAGAAAGAATTTAGGTGGTTGCCTGAGTACAGCACGAGGATCAGATCAAATTTTGAGAGGAGAGGAGCGACCCGTCTCAGAGACATGTTCACGGACATTAGAAAGTCCGGGCAGCATCCTAATTGGATTGGAGAGGGCGTTTGGGCAGATTTGAGTAGTGCTTGGGCTACCCCGGAGTTTATAAAAATGAGAGAGCAGAATAAACAGAATAGAGCCTCTGACGGCGGCGGTTTAGGAAGCTCTCTTCATACTGGTGGATCTGTACCTCATACGGAACATAGGCGGCGACTGGTAAGTGTTTTGAATTGGTTTATTACATATATTTATGTTAGTATAACTAAGCATCAAATTTTCAGAAAGAGCACCTTGGTCGGGAGCCAACACCATTGGAGTTGCATACAAGAACTCATCAACATCAAGCTGACCATCAGTGGGTTGATGAGAAGTCTAGGAAGGCTCATGTGAGTAAAATTTATTAAAGTTTTAGAATAAAAATTTATTTTAATAAAACTAATTGTTACTCACAGGATGATTTCGTACGAGTTAGAGAAAGTCGGCAGTCCACTGACGAGGGATCATCTTCTGGATCGGCCCACATTTCTGAGTATCAGACATGGTCAGAAGTTGTTGGTGGAAGACAGAGGGGGAGGGTATATGGCATGGGTTCACAGGCTTTTGCTATTGAGGGCAGTTCATACACCTCTGTATTTCATGATCCAAGTGGAGCTGAAGAATCTGTAAGCGAGAGGGTTGCAGCGCTTACTAGAGAGATTGAAGAGATGAAAATGGTTCAATCTAGAGAGATTGAAGAAATGAGAAAGGTTCAGAATGAAATGCAAGCAGAGTTGCAATCCTACAGAGCTGAAAAACAGAGGAAAAAGGACCAACAGGAGCAGCCATCTGCAGACAGTGAGGATACAGATGATGATTAGATCTATTTTATGTTTGATGATTGTATTAATTAGAACTTGTGAATTTCAGAACTTGTGATTGTAACATTATCATGAACTTACTTGTGAACTGTGATTGTAATGTTATGATGAGCTTGTGATTGTATTTATAATTTATGGTTGTGATGAATCTAGTGGCGTGTTGCCCAACATATGATTGTGATGAATATAGCGGCGTGTTGCCCAACATACATTTCTCTTTCTGCGATTTGGCCGCCGGAAACTACGATACCGGAAGGCCAATAGCCAGCCGCCGGTAATGGCATCACACCGTCGGTTTATTACCGGCGGTTACCGACGGCCACAGCCGGAAAACCGTCGGTCAATTAACCGGTGGCCGTCGGTCAATTAACCGGCGGCGTCACAGCCGGAAAACCGCCGGCATAAAATCCGGTTGAAACCGGCGGTCGGATCCGCCGGAAAACCGCCGGCTACATAAACTGCCGGTAAAAAACCGCCGGTAATAGTTTCCTACGCGATTTTTTCCGGCGGCACAAAAACCGCCGTAAAGCCGCCGGTAGTTAAAAAAACCGCCGGTTAATATAGGCTTACCGCCGGAAAAAACCGCCGGATTTCGACGTTTTTCCTATAGTGCTTATGTTTGAGTCTTCTTTAAAAACATATTATGTTTGAGATTTTCTTAAGTTTGCCACTTCATTTTCCAGAGAACTAACCTTTTTACCTTTAATCTCTGTGGTAGAAAGGTTTACTGAAACTGGACAAAATATATCCAGATGCCTAATTTTACCATATTTAAAACAAATGTTTGGCATTTTTTCATAAGTAATCTTTTGATAGAATCTTCCAGTAGCTCCTTCAACCCATACTCCCATTGGTAATTTGCTGTCCAACCAGATTTTTACACAGATTCTAGCAAATTCACGCCTTCCCCATTGGAACATGTTATCATCAATCAGAAAAGGTTTTCCAACCATAGAAATGATTTGACAAACATTGATTTTATCCCAACTCCGTAAAGGGAGTGGGTAATCTGATCCAGACCGGAGCCGTTAAACCTTTCAATGAAGATGGATGGAAATTAGGGGACCATTTATCAAGTCCAATAATGCAGCCATTCACATACCAAGGTCCATTGTTGAGAACCAAATTCATCGCCTCCCTTTCTTCAAAAGCACACAGGGTCCATCCTCCTCCTAGCAAGGTCATATGAAACCTGCCATATTGGTTCCATTATCTTCTTAATTCTGATCCTATGATATGATAAGGGACTCCCTCTCCAAAAACCTTAACAACCAAAGACTTTGAAAGTCTGTTAGTATTACAAGATTCACTCTCTTGATGAAGTTTTACCACTCCTTCAAAATTTTCCCCGTAGTCAAAATTAATAAATTTGGAATTTGGTTTCAAATTCCAAGCCGAAATCAAATCCCTTTTATCTGTCTGTGGTAAACCAGGAATCAAAACTTCAGAAGAATTGCAGTTACCAAGAACTGCTGATTCACAAACTCGAACATTCTCCCAATCTCCTTTATTATGTTTTCCAGATGCATCAGAAGTGATATCTTTCTGTAATACTGGACCAAAAATGACTTTTCCTGTCATCGATACTTCCATTGAATTCTTTATCATGATTTCTTCAGAAATTGAGCCAACAGCTGTTGACGAGATATCCTCCATTTTCTTCGTTCCAAGATTATTTGTTGAAATTCTATCAATCACGGGATTTAAACTAACATCCCGATCCTCAGCTTCTTCTTCAACAACTTTTTTACCTTTACCAATACATTCTTTATTCTTCACCGGGGAGAGGCAGCCTCCCTCTCTTATCACCAAAGGTCTAGCAGAAAACCTTATCCTGGGATCTTGATCGAACACCTTGTTTACATTACCGAAAGCAGGGGAGAAAAACCTTGACTGCTTCGCTGGAGAATCTTTACTGGAGCCACAATAGGGATATGACCATTACCATTGCTGGAAGATGGAGGACGACGACCCTCCACCGTCATCAGAGATGGAGAAGACGCGCGGGAAATCAGGGAAATCAAAAAGTCGTTAATTTCTCTCACTATAATCCGCTCTTTCTCCCACTACAATCCGCTCTTTCCTCAAATATTAAGTTGCTTTTAGTATTTGATTAGAACATAAAATGACATTTTTTTTTCCAAATAGGTCTTATGCAACTTTATTGTCTCACCCGGATCTAGGTTAGTCTGTTAAGATTACGGTTAAGTTGGGTTAGAATGTGACAAGGTTTATCAACCTTTAAGTTTAGGTTAAGCTCCAACGTCCCATTTAAGGTCCCTCTTAGGAGAAGAATATCTATTTATTCATAGTTTATGGTGTATCATTTTGTTAATTTTAGCCAAAAATCTCTAACATTTTATTAATTGATCCATATTGATGCATTTGATCATAGAATAATCCTTAGACATTTATGTTCCTTAATGATATTTTATTTAACTGATCTTGGGATCACTGAGATTATTTTGTCAAAAAGCTTTTCTTAACTACAAATATGAAATATTTATCGATTTTTTTGTCCCTCAAAGTAGGGGTGTCAATATTTGACCCGAACTGAACATCCGACTCGAACTCAACCTGAAAATTTCGGGTTCGGGTTAGGGATTTCGATCCGTTTGTAAAATCGGGTAGGTTCAGGTTGATCTGGAAATCCAAAATTAATCTGGTTTGACATATTTTTAATTGATTTAGGAGGATTTTAGAAGATTGTTACGAAATAAGTAAATATTATTTTCAAAAAATAATAAACCATGTTACCCAAACTGAATTAAGCTTGATTTATTTTAAATTGATTGAAGTAAATTTTATCTTAATTCAATTTTGGTTTAAATAAATTGAATTAAAATAGAAATATTTTAGTAAATAAAATAAAAGAAGCATTTAGGGTGCAGCTCAGAAAAATAGACCCCTTTGCGAAAATGAGATAGGTTCGGGTCAGTTTAAAAGTTTAGGGCTTCTATTCTGGCTAATTTTAGGCGAAAAACACGGGTTTTGAAAGCTAGAGACGTTCAATTCATGCTTTTTTCTGATAGCTATTTCATCTTTTTAGTTCATCCATGGTCGCCCCCGTCACAAAGTTTCTAATGGACTCGAACCCGATCCAAAACCCTGTTTGACAACCCTACCTCAAAAAGTGTCATAAAGTTTTCAACTATGCTTTAATTTAATTATAGGCTCATTTGGATTCAAATCAAAATACTGTAGTGTCATTAGACTCATCTCATCAAAATATTTATTTCAATTATAAATTTTTGTTAAAATTGGAATTTGGATGATTCTAAATTTAAATATGAAATTTTCAATTTAAGTACTACATCTAGATTTGTATTTGATCAAATAACCTTTCTAATAACGTGTATGTATAAATATTTATTAAAATTAAAAAAATAATAATATTATGGGAGGTTTTTTGTCCTTACTAAAAAATAAATGGACTTTTCCTCTCAAAGGGGTCCATTCTCCACAAAATTAATAAAAAAAAAGAATTTTGTGTTTTAAGGGTCTATTTGGAATTATTATTTTTTAAATATGTTTCATATGAAAGGAAATATGTCTTATTGGTTAAATAAGAAAGTTGTTTCTATAAAGTTACGAGTTTAAGCCGCATGATTTAAAATAAAAAAATATATTTAAAAATTAACCTATTTTTATAAAAATAAAAATAACATATGTTAATATATCAAATGTATTTTTATTTTATATCAAAATATAAATAAAATAAAATAAAATAAATATGAGTAATCCCAACTAGCCGTTAGCCCCTTAATGCCAACTTATTTTGAAGTTAATATCCTTTACATTTGTTTTTCCACGGGGAAAAAATTTGTTGGGTGGCAGTGAGTAGATGATTAAAATCAGTTAGCGAACCAACGGTTCCATGGTCACGTCCACCGTTGATGACCTCTGTCGCTCGAAGCCTTCATTCCGATCGTCTTCTCCGCCGTCTAAAAAACTCCCCTTCTCTTCCCCTTGCCGTACTCCATCAAATCCAAGCCCAAATTCTAACGAACGCAAGCCTCCATAACTCTACCCCTCTCCTTTCCGAATTCCTCTCATCTTGTGCCCGTTCTCGCAACTTCTCCGCTGCTTGCCTCCTCCTTAAGAATCTTTGCAGCCAAATCCCGTCAACATTGAATCATGTCCTCCGCTCCCATGCCGAATCCCTCTCCTCTCAACAAATCTTGGTTTTTTATACCGAGAAATGGTCCGTCAAAAGATCCCCCAAGACAGATCAATCTTCACAGTTATGTTCCGCGCCTGCACCCAGGAGGCCTCCAGCGTTGGGGAGTCCCTCCATTGCCACATTCTGAAGTTGGGATTTGTATCCAATCTCTTTCTAATGACAGGATTACTCGATTCCTATGCCAAAAGAGGATCTTTGGGATCTGCCGAGAAGCTGTTTGATGAAATGGTTGAAAAGGACGTTGTTGCTTGCAACGCCATGATTGCTGCATTGAGTGGTAATGGCCGCACAGAAGATGCGAGGAAGTTATTTGAGGGAATGCCAAAGAAGAGTTCGGCTTCCTGGAACACTATGATCACGTGTTATTGCAAGCAAGGCAATGTTGCTTTAGCTAGGGAAATTTTTGATCAGAATCCAGTTAAGGATGTTGTTTCCTGGAATGCTATGATCGATGGGTACTGTAAAATAGGACAGCTTAGCGTTGCACATCAGCTGTTTGAACGTATGGGTCATGCGAGGAATTCAGTTACTTGGAATACTATGATGTCTGGTTATTTGCATCAAAGGGAGTTTGGTACTGCAATTTCATTGTTTCGGGAGATGCAGATGGAAAATGTTAAGCCTACTGAAGTGACTATGGTGAGCTTGCTTTCAGCTTGTGGTCATTTAGGTGCTTTAAATACGGGCAGATGGATTCATGCTTATATTTGCAACCACCATTTAAATATTGATGTTGTTTTGGGAAATTCTCTTATTGATATGTACTTTAAATGCGGTAACATTGAAACTGCACTTGAGGTCTTCCGTGGAATGCCTTCGAAGAACGTTTTCTGCTGGAATTCTGTCATTGCAGGTTTTGGAATGCATGGCCATGGAAAAAAAAGCCATAGAAATATTTCTTGAAATGGAGACAACTAGTGGAATTAGGCCAGATGAGATCACATTTGTTGGGCTACTATCTGCATGTGGTCACTCTGGTTTGATATTCGAAGGCAAAAGATATTTCTCTCAAATGTTTGGAGTTTATGGATTAGTGCCGCAGATTGAACACTACGGCTGCATGGTAGATCTTCTAGGTCGTGCAGGTCTACTTCAAGAAGCATTGCACTTTATAGAAACAATGACCATCAAACCAAACTGTGTAGTTTGGGGCAGCTTGCTTCGTGCATGTAAAATTCACAGAGATACTAAGACAAGCGAGCATGTGACGCGAAGACTTCTAGAATTGGATCCTAATGATGGGGGGAATTATGTTTTCTTGTCCAACATTTATGCTTTGGCAAAGCAATGGGAAGATGTTGACACCTGTAGGGCAATCATGATTGAGAAAGGGGTTCACAAGGTGCCTGGGTGTAGCTCTGTGGAGGTGAATAACGTGGTTCATGAGTTTGTTGTTGGTGATACTTCACATCCGCAGTTTGAAAAGATTAACATATTTCTGCTTGAGATTGAGAGGGAGCTGAGAACCTGGGGTTATCGGCCAGGAACAGGTTCTGTACTTCATGATATAGAGGATGAGGAGAAAGAAAATGCTGTTTTGTATCATAGTGAGAGGATTGCTATTGCTTTTGGGCTGATTAACACAAGGAAAATGGAGCCGATTCGAGTGGTGAAGAACCTTAGAGTTTGTAGTGATTGCCATGAAGCAATAAAATTTATAGCTAAACTTTTTAAGAGGGAAATTACTGTAAGGGATAGGAGTCGCTTCCATCATTTTAGGGATGGATCTTGTTCTTGTCAGGATTATTGGTGAGGACCTAATTTTATTTTTCAAGGTAATATTATTGATCAATGTATTTATTGGGTTAATTATTGAGTCTACAGCTACAGCTTCTGTAATTTTTACTTTTACCAGCTCATGTCAAAATTATCCTTGTTTTCAAAATTTAAATGCAGCTTATTTCCTAGTGTGTTGCATGGTACAAATCAAAGCTTAGACATTCAATATAGATGCCATTTCCCATAGTTCAATCTGATATTATTTTGTTTTGCCTTAACTGAAGGCATTCCGTAAGAGCATTATGTTTTCATGAATTTTGTTTTTATATAATTGCCTTATATTGGTTCAGATGCATGAACATTTCTTCTGTTATTTTTTGGAAATAAACTCAGCCTTATGTACGTTTGTTATAGCAGTTGCACTGCCCTCTTAAAAGGCAGTTTGGTTGGTGAAAGCTTGATATATAAAGTGAAATATTAGCATGTAAAGTAACTTTTGTTTGGTTAGCATGAAGCTTTAGTGAATTAAAGCAATTTTAATTCAATCTTCAATTTCTTGAAAATTTTACTTCAATTTCTTTAAAAATTTGCTGAAAAGTTAAATGCAATCAATTTGGCTACATTATTTAAAGCAAGCCTTGCAATTTGTTCTTTTTCTCTTTTTTTTTTTGGAAAAGTTAAATGCCCAAGCACAAATCTGTTGCAGATGAGATTCAAGCTTCATTTGGGACGGCTTTCTTTCTGCTTCTTAAAGCAGCTTATTAGTACAAAATTTTAATTTTTGTATTAGAAAGCTACTTTTAGAAGCAATAAGAAAGTCATCCCAAACGAAGCCTCAATTATAGGATGTTGTAGATATTAGGAAGTTAGCAAGTTCCTAGGATGTAATCCTAGTCATCAAATTTGTGTATAGCCACTAAACTTTCCAAAAAGAAAAATCAAATATGAGAAATAATAGGATTAACATAATATATCATCATGCCATGGGACTTAAATGATATATGACAAATCATAATTCTCATGGCATAATGTTTGTAATGCATCCAACATATGTTCACTATGTGCTGATACGAGTTCAAGAAAAGTTCAAATATTGTTTAACAGACCATAGAGTTTTCTGTGAAAAATAGCACCACCGAATATGATTTTCAAAATTGTTTCCTTGAGTGCCAAGCATCCAACTTAGGTGTTCGACAACAAACAATGACCCTTTACAAGTGTTGTGCCTCATAATATTTAATTACATATCCAGCACATGTCCCATTACATGATTAGAATGGCTACAAGAGCTGGGACCACATGTCATTACATTTAAAGATTAAATAAATTTATACGGAAATGTGAGTACTTTTTGTATGATCTGCCTTTTTCCTTGCTCATCTAAATTTCTCTAGCAGGTTTCTATGAAATTTATTTAAACTGTCTAATTTCTCTTTTGTTTTTTCTATTGGGCAATAGAAGTTAAAACACAAATGCTGCATTGGTTCTTCATAGTCCTGGGTATTTTTCTAGAGTATGCCATTGCCTAACAATAGAAAAATCAGCACCTTAACATCGCTTCAAAGGGGGAACAACATTGGAATTCATAAAACTTCCTCAATTATGCTGCATCATAGATGTTATCAGGTTCCTATTAATTATTTGAAGTGAGTATTTGGTAGTTACATGACATACGCATCCTTTAACATCAAAACACAAACTAGAACATGTCAACATGAAAAAAAATATAGTATGATTTTCTAACATTTGATACTGTATCAAGACTGCTGAAAGACCAAGTCTAGAAGTTTATGTAAAGCTTGCATAATTAGGACATTAATGTAGCCAAAGAGTAAGTGTGAAGTTTCTATGCAGAATGATCAGCTTTTGTTTCGTACCCAAGATGAAGGGCAGTTTGATCTTGATGGTGTGAGTAATGAGGTGCTGTTTCCAATATGTTTAAGTGATAGTAATTCCTGGAGTCGAAGTTTGGAAGGTTGTCAAAATCAGTCCCTGCTTGAACGATATTTGCATGCTCCGCTCTTTCATTATCGTTTATCTGCACAAAGCAAACGGCATGAAAGTTTTACATTAGAAGAACACATTACACCATTTTTTGAGAGTTGAAGAATAAGCTGCAGGAGTAAATGATTTGATTGGCGGGATATATATATAGAGAGAGAGAGAGAGAGAGAGAGAGAGAGAGAGAGAGAGAGAGAGAGAGAGAGAGAGAGAGAGAGAGAGAGAGAGAGAGAGAGAGAGATGCAGTGTCTCCCTAAATAAGATTATCGTCAAACATTTTTTAGAAGGTGCAAAAAATCTTTGGTATATAAACTCTATCATTTAGTCAACTGATATTTGTGCTCACTATAAACCCATTTCTTATAATTTGCATGATGCTAACACTTTAAATATGCGGACTACATACCATGTTTGTTCTTGGTGCTTTGATAACTTTAAGAAAAACTTCATGAGTAGCATTTACGCTATGTTAGTCCACAAGGTGGCATGCATGGGCCCTTTTTTGTTTAAAAATTTATCCGCCCACTTAGTTTGGTGCTTTCCATTAGGGCTTTCAAAATCGGGTCACAGGTCGTGTTCGGGTCCCACCCGGAACTGACTTGACATTGTTCGACCTGACCCAAACCCGTCGGACACAAACCTGACCCGCTTCAGGTTCAGGTCAACCCGAATCCGACCTGCATAGAGGTAACTTTCTCCGTCGTTAAGGTAACTTTTGATCATAAGCAACGACGAGAGTTCGCTTGGAATCAACGACGGGAGTTCGCTCGCTGTCGCTGTGAATGTAACTTTCTCCATTTCGTGAGCTTAGAGGCGTCTAGGGTTTGCTTTTTATCTTCTCTTTTTCGTTGTTGCTGACTTGGTCGGCTCCTTCGTTGTTGTTCGACTTCGCTCCTTGGACGACGTTCCCTTCCGGTGGGATCGGAAGTTACAACATTTTGATTGGAAGCAACAATGGGAGTTCACTCGCTATGAAGGTAACTTTCTCCGTTTCGTGCGCTTCTTCGGCCAAACCCCGTAGATAAGCCGAACTACAGGATTCCGGGTCATTTTCAAGTTTCCGGGTCAACCCAAACTGGAATTCAAAATGGGTCAAAAATCAGGACCCAAACCCGAAATTTTCGTGTCAGGTTCGAGTTGGGATTTCGGATCTTCTCAATTTTTTGCATCCCTAATCCCAATCACCTACCCCCTGAAATATTTAGTGTAATTTAGGAAAATTTAGATCAACGCTAAATTTGATTAAATTTGCATGCATATTACATCCAAGTCAAGCTTGCCTTAAAAATTAGTAACTTTATTTCTCTTGGAAAAGTGTCATTTATGACTGAATATGAAAAAAAAAACTCTCATTTAGGGCTTTTTGCTAGCAAACTTTTTGCTACTTCATTTCTCTTTTTCACCCAACCTAAAGTTCACGAAATACGAATTATTATGTCATAGGCAATCATCGAACCAAAGAATTTGGCAACAACTATCAAGGCTCTAATCAATCAAGCTATAGTTTAAACACAACTTTGTTTTTGATGCAATTAACAAATAATAATTTAGACATGAAAAGTCACAAGACTTTGTTTGCAAAAAAAAACTACATAAGGTGACAAGTTTATACAAATGCTCCAAAGAGAATTTACTATTCTAACATTAAAAGTGAATTTCATAGAGAAAATTGACAACTACTAATGAAATCCAACTGTGATGGCCATGCCTTATAAAATGGAAAGTATGGGTGTCAATATTTGACACGATCCAAACCCGACTCAAAAATTTTGAGTTCGGGTCAACCCGAACCCAAGCCGGGTCGGGTTCAGGTTAAGAATTTCTACCCATTTGTAAAACCAAGTCTGGTTCAGGTTGACCCGGAAACAACTCTGGTGAACTACCCAAAGCGTGTCAGGTTCGGGTCTGAAAATCTTATCCATTTTCAAAAATGTGTCGAGTTTGGGTTGACCCCAATAGTGTCGGGTCAGTTCCGGGTTGAACCCGAACCCGACTTGTGACCCGATTTTGACAGCCCTACCATAAAGCATTGTAGGTCTCATTATCATCTTATAAAATATTCCCTGAAGTTTGACAGATACTTTGATACTTTTCTATCATACAATAGGCCCGATGCATTCTTCCACTTTAACTATCCAACTTAAATTTTACTAATAAAATCCTCATGTATTTCACCATTATTTTGAACAATATACTTGATATATCTAAAATGTACACTCTTTTTAATGATTTGATTACCCAATGTTACAATTCAACCACTAGATCTATTACTAAAATTATACTCAATGTATTCGATTTAAGATCTAGTCAAACGTAAAACTTTTAGACTCAATAGTTGACCTCCATAATTCAAGTTTTTCATCAATTCCCTCTCTAGTCTTATTTATAAGAAAATATCATAAAAAAAAAAAAAAACATACACCAGGATATATCCTTTTGCAAATGTCTAGTAAGAACATCCATGACTAAAGTAAAAAGATATGGGCTTAAAGCTGATCTTTGATGTAATCCAATTGAAATAGGGAAATATTTGAACCACCTTGTATTTGAACAGAAGTAACAACTCTTGTATACATATCCTTAACAATTTAAATATAAGCATTTTTAAATCTTGTCTTTTCTAGAACTCTCTAGAGCACTTCTTGTGGAGTTTGATTATATGCTTTCTCTATATCATATATTATATTTCTAACAAACTAACTTAATATTTTATATACATTACAAATCATGCTGATTATTTTATTTGGTATGCCTTCATATCATTTTCATTCTATTTAGGGCCCATATAACCTTTCTACAACTATCTATGAAAATAGATATGGAGTTGTTGCAGGAAAAGTATATTTATTTAAAACATATTGTGGAAATGCATCTGGAATTACTTCAGGTTTTGGTGGACTCCAAATTTGGTATGTGGGCTTGTTGGTGTTCCTTTTTAGATGATATCATCTTCTAGTCCGTTGGAAGTACCATCCACTATTTGATGATCCATAGCTGATGTAATATGACGTTTTATTTGTATGTATTATCACTTCCACTCTCTAGAATAGTGTTCTACAGCCAAGGGAATTGATTTGGACATAAAATTTGAATTTTTATTATGTATCCTATGGACTTCATTATTTTATTAAGATTTGTTTAGTCAATATCATTAAATTTATTAGCAGTTTGTTAACAATTTTTAATTTATTAGCAGTTTGATTGTTTGTTAGTAGTTGATTAAGTGGTTGTTAGTAGTTTGTTATGTCATTCATCGATAAATATGAAATTTGAAATCAAATTAGTTTTATAGCATGAACAAAATTTTTCTTTGGATGTCAAGATTTTTCTTCATGCAGTTCGTGATTTGAACTTGATTAGATAGCCTTGAAATCCTTCTGGGACAGATCTCCCTTTATATAAGCACGAGGTTTGCTTATTTCCTTACTTTTATTAATCTTTTTATCTTTTTCAATGTTTTTATCTATTGCATTTTATCCTCTATTTTCATGACTATCCTGCATCAATTGACATGCCATAAAAAATATGTAAGCGGTAGCCGAGATGGGGTGATTGAAAAAATGGTTGACTACCTCCTACCAAACCTCATTCATATTGCAGGAGTGTTAAACAAATGCATCAATAAATATGATTCGCATAGGAAAGTTTCAAGAATGATCAGTTAAAAGGATTTCGTTCAAAGTAGAAAATGCTTCGAAAATCTTCTGCTGAAACCATTATTCTGACTGAAGCTGTAGAGAGTAATAATAGTTTTATAGATCTGCAACAAAACATTTTATTGGATCTATTACCTTGGCCCTAAGGTACATATTGTCATTTTGGAGCTCCACTTCCTGCATTTAGAAGAATAAAATGCTCTCAAACTTTATGAAGTAACCAGAAACTAAAAGCAAATAGGTGCAGGATAAGGGATTACTCGTTTCTGCATATACTCAAT
>JACXSL010001256.1:0-144000 GCA_019514585.1 Dendrobium officinale
TGCTGTTTCATTCACTTCATTGCATATTAAATCATCTTTGCCCATAGAAAATGCCTTGTCCACTTCATTCCAGACTGAATTTCCATTATCAGGAATAATCTTCTCCATAGGGAGTAATTTGGAAGGAGAAGCTTCATACCCATTACCAAACATCAAATCAAATGGAGATTTACTCTTCTTGACCTCATTTGATAAAATCACATTCTTTACATTCTTTCCTTTACCAAATATTACAGGTTCCTTCTTCTCCAGATAACCTCCTTCATTAATGACCAAACTTGTACCTCTACCTTTGCTTTTGTTATTCAAATTTGAAACGCCGATCATGTTTTCCTCTGGCCATTGGAAGCCGATGAACATCAGCCTCCATTCGTTTCCCGTGAAAATTGCGGAAAACAAAATTTGAAAAAAAAAAACTGTTGAAATGCCTAACTTCTTCAAAGCTTCTCTCTCTTACTTCTCTATCATGTTGTTAATTGTAAAATAATTGTCAAAAGTGGGATGAAGGCAAATTGTGATGAAGGCAACTTCATCGCTCTCAAACCCAGAAGAATCAGAGTCAAATTTGTGCGCCTTCAGTGCAACTGTTTTCTCCTTCTTCTTCTCACCTGCATCAAGATTTCTTTGATTCACCCCTTGCTCGTAAGCAATGAGTGAGCCAAGTAAGTTATCAATAGAATAAGTATTCAAATCCTTAGATTCAGTGATTGCAGTGATTTTAGCATCAAAAGATGAAGGCAAGCATCTCAAATTTTTGTTTACTTTTTCAAAATTCGAAAGTTTTCTTCCAAAGGTATGCAATGAAGTAACTATCCTGAGTAAACTAGTATACATGTTAGAAATTGATTCATGAGAGTTTCATACGAAAAAGTTCGTAGTCATGCAAGAGAACGTTCAAACCAGATTGTTTTACTTCATTGGTTCCTTCATAAGTGATACATAATTTATCCCAAATTTCTTTACATGTTTTGCAAGTGGAGACACGCATGTAATCCTCAGATTTTAAAGCACAAAAAAAATAGTTCAAAACATTTTGCATTTAATTGGGGCTAAATCTCTTTTCATCGAAAGTCCATTCAGAAAAAGTAATTTCTATTTTAACACCATTAATTTCACGAGAGAAGGTGGAGAATAACCTTCTTTGATAAGAATCCACATGCGATAATCAGTAGATTGTAAAAACGTTGACATGCGGGTTTTTCCAGAAATTAAAAGGTAGGTTATCAAACAGGAGAGGTCAGGTAATAGAATACCCTTCCGTAGTGTTACGATTCCCAAGGTTAGCCATGGATCAATATTAAAAAAGTTTTTCAAACTAATTTTTTATGAATCCCGCTCTGATACCACTTAAAAGTTCATTAGGGATGTTAAGCCCTATAGAACTGGCCCAAGCTAACCAAGAGGGGGGTGGTGAATTGGTATTTTAAAAATTTTCTTTTCACAAAGAATAAAAATTGTATAAACCAAAATCACACCACAAACAAAGTGCGGAATTAAAAGTGCGGAAGCAAAAATAAGATCACATAAATTTATAGTGGTTCGGTCAACTCGACCTACGTCCACTCCTTGGAAGCACCCTCCAAGTATTGCACTACAAAAACGTGACTCTCCTTTAGCCCCCACGGCTAGGCGGAGAAGCCCTCACAAGAACCTCCTTTTTTTGCCACCCCGGCAAGGCAGAGAACCTATCTCCTTTTGCTTCCTCCTGAAGCTGGCAGAGAACCACAACCAAAAGCTAACTCCTTACCTCTACCGACCCTTCCACGGATGAGAAACTCTAGACGAAGAACAAGCAGAGCGATCCTTGAAGCAAACCCTTGTGAATCCCCTCACAAGCTCCCCACTCACAAGATCCTCTCTCTCTCTCCCTCTCTCTCTTTCTCTCCTCAAGGTCTTCTCAGGTCAAGGCAGCAGCCAAAGGTTCTCAAAAATGTAGAACAAGAGCTCTTAAATAAAAGAGCTTCTTTGAGCTAATCGTCCTAGCCGATACACGTATCGTCCAGGCCAATATGTTAATGATGACTGCCCTAATTAAGAATCCTGATTGGAGTCTCTGTTTTGAACTCGATCATCCAGGACGATCCAAGGGATCGGCCTGGCCGATGTGAGAAAAAATAGAGATTCTAAATCTCTCAAGTGTGTGTGTGTAGGGTTACTTAGTATCAGTCTTTTTTACCATTACAAGAGACTCAAAAAGTGAAAAAAAAACAAAAGTACAGACTAACTCAACCGTAAACCTACACAATCCTGAACTGGTTTCTTCTTGATCGTCCGATCTTCGATTCCTGATAAGTTAGAAGCAACAAGCAATCCAAGAGAAATAGTGTTTGTCAATCATCAAAACATAAGCCATGAAATTAGATTTGCAACAATCTCCCACTTTTTTATGATGGCAAACACAAGTAAGAAAATATCTAAAAAAGTCCATTAGAATTTCAAAGTTACAAACCCAACAACTTTTCCTACCACACCCTACTCCCCCTTTTGTCATTACAAAAAGAGGGTCCAGATACAAAAGAAAAACAACCAAAGACTAAAAAGCAAACTAAAAAAAAAAACAGGAAACAAATAACAGAAAGCACGGACTAAAAGAACGAGGGATCCTGATCATCTGATGGAGGTGGTGGAGGTGGCTGCTGAAAGTAGCTGGCAAGCGTGGTAAACTGAGCATTGAACCAGGCGATGTCCTGGTCATCCTGCTGCTGCTGGTGAGTAAGGAAACTGTCAAATCGGGCAAAATCCTCAGTGCGGTGCTGCTCGTATCGGGCAATATCCTCAGAGTATTGCTGCTCCTGTGCACAACGTAGGCGTCAAAGCGGGTCTCCCATCGATCAAACCTCTCAATCAACTGATCAACCGGTGAGTGCTGGTGGAGAGGAACAGGGTCAGGAAAGGGAGCGGGAGCAGGAGCCTCCTCCTCTCTAGCCCCCCAAGGTTCCTCAGGGTGGAGACGAGTACTGTGAAGGGTACTGAAGGAACTGTTTGAGTAGAAGGGAGTTGGGAGGTTAGGTGGAATAGGATACTGAAGTTGGTATTTGGTTTCAAGGACATAGGCTATGATGTGTCCTAAGGCTAGATTGGGTTTCCTCTTATGACCCGGATCGCGGATCGTGGTTAAGTGATCAATGTATCGAAAGATTAAATTCGCAGTATTGAATTCTCTATGAGCCATGATGTATAAAGTAGTGAGGGAAAGTAGGGGGGTAATGTGGATTCGGTCCCCGGCTTTTGGAATTATGGAGGTGCGTAGGACATGTTGGATTTTTCTAGCATCTTTGACTAAAGAGCTAGTCCCTCTAACATGGTAAGGTGCATTGGTCTGGCGAAGGAAGTGATTCGCCGTGTACAAGTCAAGATCAGGATCTGAGGCGATTAAGTGAAGCTTATCCCCGGTGGTGGATAGCTGTATAAGATCAACACAATCCTGATATGTGATTTTGACAAGGCGTCGATTCACATAGGAGGTCAGGGCTATAAAGGTAGGGTTAATGCGAAGGTTTGTGAAAAACTCTCGAAGAAACTCGGTATTGAAAGGGAAAGTAATAGACAGAATGAAGCAAAGGGAGGTGTGAGCGAAAAGATCCATTACCGGGTATGAGATGTGGGCAGGATTTATGATTCTGGAGATAGTTATCCCACACTCTTTGTAATGATGGTAGGCGACTTCATCTTCTGCTTCCCTGAAACGAGGGTCAATCCTAGCCCTTGAAGAACTCCCAAAAGTTTGTCGAACACGTTTCCCACCAGCCATAGAGAGGAGTTAGCAAGAAAACATAAGAGGAGAAAGGGTGGAAGGTGCAAAACTATGGCTGGAACGGCCAGAATTTAAAGAAACGGCCATATCATCCTGGCCGATCGCAGAATCATCCACGCCGATATGGCTCAATAATTGCGTACAGGCTGATTGGTCAAAAAGGCGGTCCAATAGTCCGGGCCGATCAGAGATCGGCCAGGCCTATTAGACACAGGCGATCGGCCCGAGGAGTCAATCCGGACGACCGTTGAAAAAGCAGATCGTTCGGGCCGATTAGGTGTATCGTCCAGGACGATGCACAATAATTGATCGTAACGGCCGAAGTTAAAATGTTTTAAATTCTTGCCACGTGTATCGTCCAGGACGAACAGTGGATCGGCCCTATCGATTGTCCAATAATGGATCGTCCAGGGCCGATTTTAAATATTCAAACGTGCTGGCACGTGGATCATCCAGGACGATCCAGTGTATCTATCAGGACGATGCACATAAATTTCATCGACCAGATAAAATATTCTATCGGTCAGGACTATCATCATGATTGCAACAGAGTTCGATCATATCGTCCAGGACGATATAGGATCTTCCAGGGCGATGAATAACAGCAAGCACAGAAAAGGTCAGCAGATAGAATTTTGAAGGTATTTTGTCCTATCGTCCAGGACGATACAAGTATCAGCCAGGACGATGTCACTAGAAATTGAAATTAAGGAAAAGATGGTGATGATCAAGGCCCTCAAAAATAAAACAAAAGAAAAACAGTAAAAGAAAAGCAAAAAACATAAGGAAAATCAAAAACAAATATTTTTGGATTTTAATTTTTCTTTTTTTTTTTTTTTGTTATGGAGGCATCATATGAGAATTTCTCAAAAAGTTAAACTTTTAGAGTTCCACAAGATCAAGGAGTTTAGCTAATCCTAATCAGACAAAGATAAGATATCCGATTCTACTTACCCTAAATCAGACGTTTTTTATGGTATAAAATTTCTTTTGAAAAAAATAATGCTTAACTTAGAATAAACCTAATTGGGCAAAAAAGAAGATCCAATCAAACTTGTTTACAAAAAACATCTCATAAATAATAAAGCAAAGTTCTTTTTCTCAATCATGGAATTTGAAATCAAGCCTTTGAATTCATCAAATAGTTAATGAGTTCTCTAAGTTTTAAAAGTTTTGAAAAGAGGGGATAGCTTACTTTTTAGTGGGCTCATTTTATGCCTCTTGAATCTTTGATTGGCTCTTCGAGCATCTTTTGATTTTTGATACACAATTGTGTAAAATTTTTCTTTTTTAATTTGGCGTCATTGGCCTCTTTCCTTTTTTAATTCTTTCAAGCTAAAAGCTCTTTTGCAAACTCTTAAAAGAAGCTCAGTTGTGAGTATATCCTCCAAATATTAGAGAATAAGAGCTCTCTCTGTAACATAGGGAAGAAAAAGTCACAAAACAAAATCAAAAACATGTGATAAAAGCAATGGCAAGATTTTAAATAACTCGAAAGATATGTAAGAGCTTTGGATATTATGTATAAGATAAGAAATTGTAGCAAGATAGAGAGAATCTTAGTTTCAAAAACCATGGGCTAAAATGAGTTAGACTTTTGTTTAGAGAAGAAAAATTATACCACTAAATAAGGTCAGAAGGAGGGAAACTATCCACGGTGTTTCTCCCTTTACCTAAATTTAGAAAAGCTAAACACAATCTTAAAAACTCCAAAATCTTGAAAAGATTCAATATATGGAAGGTCAATTTTAAAGACAACACGAAAACAAAAACACATAAAAAATGAAACAAAACACAACGAAAGAAAACATATTTGAGGAAATTTATTGAAGCAGCAGGTTTGAGCATGAATGAGCTACGAGCCTTCATATGTCTAGTTATTCTATGCTCCAATGAGGTCTTTGGTGAGAGCACTCCTGCAAAACTCAACAACAGTCAGATTTAGGAACCCAAACAGGTTTGGGATCCTTCTTGGGAAAAGTAGAATGCAATGCAGGTATGGTATGTTGTGAATCATGCATCTTAGGTCACCACACCCAATGTGTACTACGGTGAACGGTGCAAGTGTGTGAGATGTGTCCTAGCATGCCACATGAGAAACATCTAACTCCAGGAAAAGGGTTTCTTAAATGGTTTGAGTTATAATGCCTCTTTCTAGGTTATGGCTTAGGATTAAAAGTAGATGTCATCCAATTTTTCTTACATGTATCCAAATCATTTTGAATCCTCAAGTTAGTTCTTTTTAATGCTTCATTATCAATCCTCAAATTTTTCTCAATCTCTTTAGATTTCTTAAGATCAGAATTAAGTGAGGTGTGTGAAACTTTCAATGCCTTATGTTCATCAATTAATTTTGAATGCTTTTTATTCAACTCATCAAATTCATCAAGAAGAGCCATGTGATTAGAATCAATCATTGAATGATCTTTAAGAATGACTTCATACTCTTTCTGCAAATTCGAAAATTCTAATTTTAGGCTTGTATGAGTTTTCTTGAGTTTTTTTGTATGTTGTATGCATTTTTTCACAAATTTCAAATAATTCATCATAGGTTGGTTTACATACCTCTTCCTCATCACTTTGCTCAAGATGATCTTCCCCTATTAAGCACAGGTTCGTTGTCTCTTCCTCTGGTTCAGTCTCAGAGGAATCAGTACCAGATTTTGCCCAGAATGCCTTTTGGATTCTCTTCTTCTCCTTCTTAAACATAGATTTTTCCTCAATCTTTTCCTTGTTTGTGTTATCTTGAAGTGTTGGGCAATCGGCTCTCACATGTCCAGGTTTCCTACATTCAAAATAAACAACATCAGAAGATCCTTTAACATATTTATGATCCTTACCTTTTGTCCAACTTTTATGATGCTTTTGTTTCTTCCTTAGAAAGCTTTTGAATTGCCTTGTGATGAAGGAAACTTCATCGCTTTCAGACCCGAAAGATTTAGAGTCTGATTTGTGCGCCTTGAGTGCAATTGTTTTTTCTTTCTTCTTCTCACCTGCATCAAGATTTCTTTGATTCACCCCTTGCTCGTAAGCAATGAGTGAGCCAAGTAAGTTGTCAATCGAGTAGGTGTTTAAATCCTTTGATTCAGTTATAGCAGTGATTTTAGCATCATATGAAGAAGGCAAACATCTCAAAATTTTGTTTACTTTTTTATAGTTCGAAAGCTCTTTTCCTAAAGCATGCAGTGAAGTAACAATTTGAGTAAACCTAGTGTACATGTCAGAAATAGATTCATGAGGTTTCATACGATAAAGTTCGTAGTCATGCAAGAGAAAATTAAAACGGGATTTTTTAACCTCATTAGTACATTCATAGGTGATGCACAATTTATCCCAAATCTCTTTACCAGTTTTGCAGGTTGAGACATGCATGTAGTCCTCAGATTTCAAAGTACAGAAAAAGCAGTTCAAGCATTTTGCATTTAATTGAGCTAAATCACGTTCATCGAAAGTCCATTCAGTAAAAGCAACTTCAGTTTTAACACCATTAATTTCACGAGAATGTGGAGAATAACCTTCTTGAATAAGAATCCACATGCAATAGTCAGTTGATTGCAAAAAAGTAGACATGCGGGTTTTCCAGAAATCAAAAGGTAAGTTGTCAAACAGTGGAGGTCGTGTAATCGAATAACCTTCAGTAGTGTTCCTATTCCCAAAGTTAGCCATGGATCAAATTCAAAAAGTTTTCAAACTTAAATTTTTGAATCCCGCTCTGATACCACTTGAAAGTTCGTTAGGGATGTTAAGCCCTATAGAACTGGTCCAAGCTAACCAAGAGGGGGGTGAATTGGTATTTTTAAATTTCTTTTCACAAAGAATAAAAATCGTATAAACCAAAATCACACCACAAAAATAAATACGAAATTAAAAGTGCGGAAGAAAAAATAAGAACACAAAAATTTATAGTGGTTCGGTCAACTCGACCTACGTCCACTCCTTGGAGGCACCTCCAAGTATTGCACTACAAAAGGTGACTCTACTTTAGCCCCCACGGCTAGGCGGAGAAGCCCTCACAAGAACCTCTTTTTTTCCACCCCGGCAAGGCAGAGAACCTATCTCCTTTTGCTTTCTCCTGAAGCTGGCAGAGAACCACAACAAAAAGCTAACTCCTTACCTCTACCGACCCCTTCCACAGACGACAAACTCTAGACGAAGAACAAGCAGAGCAATCCTTGAAGCAACCCTTGTGAATCCCCTCACAAGCTCCCCCTCACAAGATCCTCTCTCTCTCTCCCTCTCTCTCTTTCTCTCCTCAAGGTCTTCTCAGGTCAAGGAAGCAGCCAAAGGTTCTCAAAAACATAGAACAAGAGCTCTTAAATAGAAGAGCTTCAAAGGAGCTCATTAATTGCAAGTTGCCGACTTTATCGTCCAGGCCGATATGGACATCGGCCTGGCCGATCATTACAAAACTCAGAAGATCGGCCAGAGCATCGCCCTGGATGCAAAGTTGGACGATTGAAAATTGGCTTGATCGTCCAGGCCGATCTCACGATGTGGCCGATATTTATCGTCCTGAAGTAACTTAAGGTTTTTTACTGGATTGTCCTGGCCTATCCTCCGATCGTCCAGGCCGATATGATGGTATCAATCATCCTTAATTACTCCCTTGATTTCCTGATCAATTAAGGCATAATTTGTGAATTTCGTCCAGGCTGATCAATGATCGTCATGGCCGATTATTTAAAAATACAGTATACCTTAATTGTCTATGGCGGCAACTTCTTTCTATTTTGAGCTAATCGTCCTGGCTGATACACGTATCGTCCAGGCCGATATGTTAATGACGGCTGCCCTAATTAAGAATCCTGATTAGAGTCTCTATTTTGAACTCGATCGTCCAGGACGATCAAAGGGATCGGCCTGGCCGATGTGAGCAAAAACAGAGATTCTAAATCTCTCAAGTGTGTGTGTGTAGGGTTACTTAGTATCAGTCTTTTTTACCATTACAAGAGACTCAAAAAGTGAAAAAAAACAAAAGTACAGACTAACTCAACCGTAAACCTACACAATCCTGAACTGGTTTCTTCTTGATCGTCCGATCTTCGATTACCTGATAAGTTAGAAGCAACAAGCAATTCTCCCCCTCACTCCTGCATTCCTTCTCTCCCGTTCCTCTCTCTCTCGGTTTCTTCCTCAAGGTCTTCTCGAGGTCATGGCAAGCAGCACAAAGGTTGTTCAAAATATTGAACAAGAGCTCTTAAATAGAAGAGCTTCAAAGGAGCTCATTAATTGCAAGTTTGCCGACTTTATCGCCAGGACGATATGGACATCGTCCTGGCCGCGATTAGTAAAATCATCAGAAGATTGGCCATGGCATCTGGACCTGAATGCAAACTGGGGCAATATTTAAAAAATTGGCATTTGATAGTCACAGGACGATCGATTTCAACCCGGTGCCGATCAGTTCAATAATCAGAGGACAAATTGTTGAGGAGCAACGCCACCTTTAATTGTTGATGGCCGATATTTTATCGTCCCAATGAGTAACTAAGGATTTTGTGAAATATATTTGTACTGGCCGATCCTGCGATCGTCCAGAGATGAGTATGAACATTATCAATCATCCTTAATTACTTCCTTGATTTGTCTGATCAATTAAGAAACAGTTAATTAAGTAAGCAGACACATCAAAGCAATTTCATCCACAACATGCAGTGAAAATCATGAAAAACCCGGCACACAGCAGTAAAGTAAACACCGGCCTAACCTAGATCTAGAGTTGATTGTCCTAGCACATCATCTAAAGTGTGTGTAAAAAGGTTGTGTGGCTGGGGTAGGTCTTGAAGTAGGTGGTTTGTTAACGTTGTCTAAAGTTTTAAATTTGTTAAGGCTTAGGAGGGAGATTTGAATTAAACTTTAAATATTAACAAAGTAGGAATTTTAATTAAATATATTTTAAGAGTTAATTGATTACTACCTCTGTTTCATACCGAGGCCGTGAAGTTTATTTCACCTTCCTTGGGGCTAAATTAATAGCCTCGTAGGCCTGGATTACCCAGTAGCAATCGGGGTTAATTAAGTTATGTTAAATTGGTTGAAATTAAAGGAGTGAATCAATATTAGAGGAATTGATTACTAATTTTAATGGATTGGTTGAGAATTTTAATAACCTATTAAAAGAATTTTAAGGGTTAGAGGAATTAATAGATTTCACAGAGTTATCCGGGTATGCTAACTAAGGGATCAAGATTTGGCTTTCAAAATTAGAGTCAATCTTATGGGTTTTAAATTTTTAATAAATAATAGACTTAATTATGGGTTGTTAGACAGGTGGCACATTCAATTTGGAGTTTTCTATGGAAAGTTATGATTTTTAAAAGTTCTGGCCCGTTCTGACTTAAGGTCACCTAAGATGCTGGGTCTTTAGTTTTAGCTAAATTATAGAGGTCTAATGTCTCTAGGGAGTGATGAATTCTAATTAAAGCCACTATCCACTAAATTGATTAATCAAAATTTTCCTATGGTTAAGAGTGAATTTTAGAAATTTTAACGCACTTAAAGGGGTTATCGAATTACTACAGCTAAATGGACTACTTAAGGAGTTGAACCCAAATGAGTCCTAAACTTCTTGAGATCAATTCCGAAGGTCATAAATGTCCAAAGGATAGATTAACAAGTGTTTAGAACCCTTCTGGAAATTTTAAGTTTATTTTTTTTAGAGATTAATAAAAAAAACTAGTTCGACTCTAATCACCTAAGGATCAAATTAGGACAAAACTAGAAATCAATCAAGGAAGGTTTCAATTCTTACTGGTTGAGGGATCAATCAAGGATAATTTAATGAATTTTACAGGTTAGGAATAGCCCATTATTAATTAACCAGGATTAAGGTCATTTATAAGAAGGATTTTTGAGGCTCCTACTTGGGGAACCAAATGAACTCCAAATATGATGAAATTTTGACCATAGGATCACCTGACCCTAAGGACTAAACCCACCAAATTTGAGCTTAATTGGAGTACTCTAAGGTGGTTAACCAAACCACCCAAGGTGAACTCTAAGTCACCTTCAAATCACTATGGGGGTCTATCCTAGGCTTGGATTGGGGCAAAATCAGTGGCTCTACACTCCTAATCCTACACATCATCATCACACCAAAAATCACACCCTAAGTCCCATTGGATAGGTCTATATCCCCTTTTGAATTTAAGGGTCAAACCATGACCCTTAAACTTAAAAAATAGAGAAAATTCCCTTGAACAACTTAAAATGGGGAAATAAAATTTGGACATGTCAGAAACATATCCAATTTCAATCTCCCAAAATTCCAGACCTGGTGGACATGTATTTAAAAAGTAATTAAAGAAATTCATAAAATGATCAAATTGAAATTAAACCTAAGATTGACCTAACCAGGATCTGGAACCATTGGGCTTTTGTAGTGCTCCCTGAGACCTTTCCAATGAGCTTAAGAACACCTGATTTGGGCAAGTGTATAGGGAGTTATGAATTTTTTAAGATCCCTTGAATTTCTGGATTTATTAATCCGGCAATTACACATTCAGCAACCGTTACCCACGCGTCGCGCGTCGATTCGCTAGGCAATGATTGGCACTAACGGTTAACGATCGGGTTAACGACAGTCGTTGGATGACGAATCAAACGACTGAGATTAACCGCGCTCTGATACCACGGGATTTAATCCGAGCCGTTGATCAAGATCAACGGCTTGGATTTCGTCTTCAACCTCCCGCTCGTATCCGAGACCGCAGGGCTTCTCCGGCTTGATCCAGGCGATCCCGCCGGTGAACTCTGATGAAATTTCACAGGGAGGATCAGGATGGTGGGAACCTTCAATCCAATGGTGGAAATCCATTGGGGTGAAGGTTTCCTTCACACTTGACCAAACTACCTAGCTAGGGAGCTCGGGATGGAGAGAATACCGCAGAGAAGGCCTCAACGAATGAGCTTCTCTATCAGGAAGCTTCAGGGGATGGTGGCGAACTGTTCTCCTTCAGGCGTAGGGGTCATAGGACGGCCGGAGGTGCGACTTCGAGCGGGACGCCGAAGGCTTTCACGGGCGCTTGCTCTAACGAAAAGAGGGATCGATCTCTAGTCTCGAAGGAAGCTTCTGGGAGTTCGAAGGAGCTCTGGGGATCGAACGAGAGCGAATGCCAATGCCTCGTGAGGTCTGGCGAGCTCAGGGGTATTCGGCCACCCTTCGGGAGCTTGGACGGCCGAGATTGAACTGGGGAAGGCTCGGATTGCTGCCAGGTGGACGATGGCGACATCCAGGGGGGATTGTGGAGATCAAACCGATGAGCAGCAGCCTTGAGCCAGGGATTGTCTGGGGGGGGACCACCAGAACTCAAATTCCATTGGCTCCGACCGCCGCCGGCCATGTCCTGGGTCGGGTTGACCGGGGGAGACCGATGGGGACATGCTGGAGCCAAGGGTTAAGTCAATTTAGCCTGGGGAGGCCTGGATCGAACTGGTGACTGGGTTGGACCCAAACCTGCTCGGTTCGAATCGAATTGAGCTCGATCCAAGCCAGTCCAGACCCTGGGCTTGGTATGGGAGGTAGGTCTGAGTCTGGTGCACCCAATGCAGATGGCAATTGGATCCAACTTGATCTGGGTTGAAAGATGGCTCGGGTTGATCCAAACCTGCTCGGTTCGGGTCGATTTGGGCTCAACCCAGGTCAGGCCAGACCCTAGGCTTGAGGTGGGAAGTGGGTATGGTTCTGGTGCACCCAATGCAAGTGGCAATTGGGTCCAATTTGATCTGAGCTGGGAGATGGCTCGGGTCCAAGTGTTTTTGGCTACTTTGGGTTAGCCTAACTCTTGACCCAAGCTAGCCCAAGGCATGGGCTGGCTGGAGGAGATGTATTGAACCTAGGGCCACCTATGGGAGGTGTTGGTCAAGTTCAATTGGGCTTAGGTTGAGAGTTGGCTCAATCCCAAGTGCTTTTGGGCACTTTGGGCTAGCCAACTCTTGACCCAAGTGAGCCCAAGGGTTGGGCTGATCAAGGAAGGTGTATTGGGTTAATGGGAACTCAATAGCACCTTGATTTGGATTCAATTTGGTTAAGATCAAAAGGTGGCTCAAGGGAGGCCCCTTCTTGGTCACTTGGGTCAAGCCATATGGCTAAACCAAGTGAGCCTAAGGCTTGGGTCACCAAGAGGGGTCTCTTGGGTACCCAAGGGGTCATCCCATGCATTCAAAGGACTTGGAATGGACTTGATTCAAAAATTTGAAAGAGGAGGGGTGTATGGGTCCATGGGTCAAACTTGGTTAACTTGGTCAACCAGGTTGACCCAAGGTCTGGGTTTGAGTTCAACAAGTTGAGTTTAACATTTGTAATTCATTGGAAGTGGTTTCAAAGAGTTTGGAATTGATTTGATTTGAAATGGCCATTTGAAATCCCATAAGGGTATTTTGGTCAATTTTGACCTATTGGTCAACTAGGGTCAAAAATGGATCTGAAAAATGCAGTTTACTGCTCAGTGGGTAAAAATCAAGAGTCTGGAAGTGATTGGAGGCTTTGATAAGGGCTCCAAGATCAAAATCTTCAAAGGGTTAGGTTCAGTGGCATAGGCTGTAAATATTTGAAGGTTTTACAGCCTTTGAATTTTAATTCAGATTCTTGGGTTAGAGACCTCAGAATGGGCTCAAAATTGGAGGGTAGCCTCTAGAGACATGTCTTATCACTTTGTAAGTGATAGACCCTGAATCAGAGGCCATTTGACTGGGTTTTGGAATGTTTGAAAATTCTTTGAAAAAGGTCTTTAGGACAAGGCCTCAGGACTTTGGATTTGAGTCTGGATTTCTGGATCTGGAATGGATTTCAAGTTTGAATGATCAATATTGAGGTATCCAAATCATTTACAATCATGTGGTGATTGTTAATGAATGGATAGGATCAAAGCTAGATCAAAGGTAGAGAATCAAAGTCTAAGTTAAATTTTGGATTCTTAAGTGGATTGAATCAAAGTTTGGATATGTTTGAAATTTGAATTAATTGGGATTTGAGTTGAATGGGGTTGGAGATCTGAATCAGTCAAGGGTAGGGATTATGTTGAAGTTGGAGATGATCAAAGGTAGAAATTGACTTGAGGTTAAAGTTGATCACGGGTGGGAATTGATTTGAGTCTAGATTGGTCCTAAGATCTAGAGGGGTTTCAGGATCTAGGGTCTAAGGGAACCCTAGGCTCTAGAGTAGGCCCTAAGGTCTGGCTCTAGGGAAGGATCCTAAGGTCTAGAGTAGATCTTAGGGTCTAGAATTAATCTGGAGTTTAGAAGGGCCTTAGTGACCTCATACCAAAAATGAGGTCAACTGGGTTCTAGATGCAGAAAAATTGTGATCAATTCCTTTTTCTATACAAAAACTTTCAAATCTTTCATTTTCAAATTCTCCTCCATGATCACTTTGTATAGAAATTATTTCACATCCTAATTTTCTTTGAATCCAAGTCGAAAAATTTCTAAATTCCTCAAATGATTCACTCTTATGAAATAGAAATCTAACCCAAGTGAATCTTGAGAAGTCATCCACTATAATAAATCCGTATACCTTTCCTCCTAGACTTATAGTTCCTACTGGTCCAAAAAGATCCATGTGTAAAATTTCCAATGGTTTACTAGTTCTAAGATCCTTATTGGACTGAAAAGAGGACTTCACTTATTTTCCTAATTGACATGCATCACAAAGGTGATCCTTAGTAAAGTCTAGTTTTGGTATACCTCTCACTAAATTCTTTTTAGTAATTCTTGTTGAGTCTTGTAATTAGGCTGTTAAGCCTAAGTGAATGTCCCAAGGCTACCAAGAGGGGGGTGAATTGGTAGTTTAAAAAACAAAGTTAAAATTTAAGACCCCTTTTTGAAAATTATTGAACCGAAATAAAATCTCTTTTAAATTTTGTAGAAAAAGGTTTTTCAACCACAGAGTTTTTAAAACTGAAATAGAAAGTGCGGAAACAAAAAAAGTAAAGTAAATGACACCAGATTTATAGTGGTTCGGTCTATAACCAGACCTACATCCACTCCCCAGAGGCACCCTCTGAGTATTGCACTAATACCAATAGTGACTCTCCTTTTGCACCCACAGCAAGGTGGAGGAACCTTTACAACAAACTCTTTTCACCACTCCCCGGTGCGGCAGAGAACCGTCCGTCCTTTTACACAATTCTAAGTGTTGGCAGAGAACCGTCCGTCCTTTCACACTATCCCCAGTGTTGGCAGAGAACCGTCCATCCTTTCACACTATTCCCAGTGTTGGCAGAGAACCGTACGTCCTTTCACACTCTCCTAGTGTGGGCAGAGAACCCTTCCGTCCTTTCACACTCTCCTAGTGTGGGCAGAGAACCCTTCCGTCCTTTCACACTCTCCTAGTGTGGGCAGAGAATCCTTTCGTCCTTTCATACTCTCCTAGTGTGGGCAGAGAACCCTTCCGTCCTTTCACACTCTCCTAGTGTGGGCAGAGAACCCTTCGGCTGTTCACACTCTCCAAGTGTCGGCAGAGAACCGGACCTTCTTGACAGATCTTCTCACAAGAATCTAGAAGGAAGAAGGAAAAGAGTGAAGTAATCCCAATTTACAAGTAGAGAATCTTACCTTTGAACTCCAAGTGAAGCCTTCTCGCTCTAGTGGTAGGAATCCTCCCTTGAATGCTCTCTTCCACTCTCTCCTTGGCTATTCTTTCAATAGGCACGAAGATCAAATGACAAAAAGATTGGGTGGCAGTCTAATTTGGACTATTTATATAAAAGATAAGAAAAACCGCCCCAAAACTGCAAGTATTCAATTCTGTACGCAGTGGATCGTCCTGTACGATCGTGGATCGTCCTGGATGATGTTACTTAAACGATCTGAAACGACCCTATTTGAATATGTGTACGAAATGTCTTCGTACAGCTGATCATCCTGTACGAACAAAGTTCGTCCAGTACGAACGGTTATTGCAAGGTCGGTTCTAGAAACTGCTGAAAACTGTTCTAAGTCGGTGTATCGCTTGGACGAAAATTTTATTCGTCTGGACAAAATTTTTACAGAGGACCGATCGTCCTGGACGATAATTTATTTTGTCTGGACGAAACTTTTCCAGAGAGCCAATCGCCACGGACGATAATTTAATTTCGTTTGGACAAAAATTTTCCAGACACCCGATCGTCCTGGACGATATTTAATTTCGTTTGGACGAAAATTTTCCAGAGGACCGGTCGCCACGGACGATAATTTAATTTCGTTTGGACGAAATATTTCCAGAGAGCCAATCGTCCTGGACGATAATTTATTTCGTCCTGGACGAATAGGACTAAGAAAAATTTTTCGAGCAAGTTCCTATTAGTTCCATATGCTCTATAGGAGATAACTGTCTGATCGTCCAGTACGAACTGGAAATCGTTCTGTACGATCAGTATAAATTTATATGATCTCCTTATGTGTGTGTATGTTTTTATTCACTCAAAATACAATCACTCCCTTTCAATTTGATTTCTAAGAAAAGTGCAAGCTTCAAATTATACAAAATATCGCATGCTGATTTTAATTTGAAGTCTTCGTAGTCTGGAGTTCATTTTTCCTGAAATGTCAGTACACACAAGAGCAAATATAATTCTTCTAAAAAATGTTAGGAGATAAATACACATTTGAACAATAATGTTTGGAATCATCAAAACTTCATAAGTTGCAAAAATGTAAAGCATGCAAATAGCAACTATCTTAACAATCTCTCCCTTTTTGATGATGGCCAAACAATTATTGTTTGTATGGTTTCAATTTAAACAAAACTCCTAAACTCCCCCTGAATTGATGAATGCATCAAAATAAGGAGGCATTTTGAACCATTTAAAAAAAAATAAACCATTTAAAAAAAGTAAACTAGAGAAAACAAAACATACAAATAAATTAGAGAAAACAAAACATACAAACACATACAAACACAATTATCTCTCCCCCTTTTTGACAACAACAAAAAGTGAAGAAGAAATAGACGAGAAATGTAAATAATTGTATGAAATTCATTTGAAGATTTAATCTAAATTGTGATTGATATAAGGTATGCAATTTTAAACTTAAAACATTAGGTCAATCATAAAAATTCATGAAATTTAAAAAGTGATAAAACATTGTAAGTAAGAAAAATTTATCAAATACATGATCTAATTTAGACATTTCAATATAGAAAATCATTACAAGAGAGATGAAGAAAAATTTGATATTTCAAAGTTCAAAAGAATATAAATGAACATAAGATCAATTTGAATTAAGAGATTGAAAGAATTTGGAAAGAAGAGAATTACCACATGTGGCGCTTTGCGCATCTTTTTCAAAATTTTTGGGCACATTTTTGTGCATCTTTTGATATTGGGCTGATTTTGTGCCTCTTTTTCATTTGCGAACCTTTGCGCATTTCTTTTGATTTTTGTACTTTTTGTATAATTTTCAAGAGACCAATTCTTTCCAAAATCAACAATCTCAAATTTCAAATATTTCTAAGTGCATAAATATTATTTGAGCAAGGAAATACAAAATAAGAAAACATCTAAATTGCAATAATATTATTAACTTTTATGTAGTCTAAATGAATAGACATGAATTTTAAAAGTTCTAATTACAACAAGTTATAAACAACTTTTAAATTAAGAAAGACTAGATTTTCCAATGTAGATAATATTAAATTACAATCTAATTTAAGCACTATGAAGATTAAATAATACTAATGAAATTCATAAAAATTAATTACATTAAAAAAAATCAACTTTGAAACAAGTACGAAATGCATTGATATTTATGAAAGGATTACACATTTCACAATATCTAAACACAACTTAAAAGAAAAGACAAATAAACACTAACACAACAAAACATAAAAACATAACACGAGTATTGAAATATCCATCTCTACTGTTCTGGTGGAGGAGGAGGAGGAATGCCACCGAAAAGGTTGAAGTAGGAGGCCATCAACATTACATTGGTATTGATATCATGTACTTCATTTCTAATGATACCAATGTCTTGTTGTTGCTGCAAAAGTTGAGCATCAAATTGATCAAACCTTTGATCAATATGAGTCTCTAATCTATCAAATCTCTCAATCAGATTCTGATAATCTGACTGAGGTGCAGAGGATTGCACTCCTTCTTCTTCTTCTTCTAAAGCACTGGCATGTGCTTTTTCTTTTTCTTTTTCCTCCCTGAAGAGCAATCTGAAGGATGCGTTATTATAGTAAATTGGCTCTTCATATTCGTCATCAGGATGAACCAAATTATATTTCTTCTCCAAAATATAAGTAATTAAATGTCCCAAAGAAATATTCATTTTTCTCTTCTGTTCAGCATGTCCTATTTCTGAAATCCCATAGATATGATCTATGATAAGTTGGGCTTCATCGATAGGGTGACAATCTATAATCAAAAAAGTTAGAACAGAAAGGAGAGGGGTAATATTGATTCTATCACCAGCTTTAGGAATGATTGAAGAACGGAGGATATGCTGGATGATACGGGCATTCTTGGTCATCCCAGAGACTCTAGCGACATGATAGTTTAAACTATTCTTTCTAATCGCATTATTAACTTCATCCCATCTGAATGTGTTTTCGATCATAAGGGTGTGAGCTCTATATCCTTCAATCCTTAGATTTAGAAATGCACCAATGTCATGCTTGGTGATTTCTACTTTTTGCTTGAATACAAAGGAACTAATGGAAGAGTGGTCCGAGTTAAAACTCATGTTTGCTAGAAAGTAGTGGAAGGTTTGTTTGTTGTAGAAGTGGACGAGAGAAAGTATGAAATGGAATTGGGCTGAGGCAAAAAGGTGTATTACCTTATAGTTTATCTCGCTTTGGATTAAAATGCGAGATGGAGTTATTTTTGCGGAAGCAAAACGAGGAAATGATTCCTCATTTGCCTTAGAAAGGAAGTTTTTTGAGGCATTCCTATTCGGCTTCTTTGCTAACACCTTTTGTCTTTTGCTTGAGGAGGCCATTGACAATTTGAAGTAGAAAGGGATTGAAAGAGAAGTTTGAAGGTGTGATTGTTGAGTTAGAAAGCCTTCATATTTAAAGAAAACGATACGTTCGTCCTGGACAAAAATGGTTCGTCCTGGACGAAAATCATCGTTCGTCTGGACAAAAATATTTCGTACAGACGATCAAATTCGTCCAAAATATAACGGCTTTTCGTAATCAACACAACTTACGATGCGTCCCTTCGTACAGACTTTTGACTTGACCGATCGTACATACGAACAAAAGTTTGTACAGACGATCTAAAAATAACTCGTTTAAATGTCTCTTGAAAACCGTCCCCTATACTGAAACGACATCTGTTCGTCTGGACGAACCAAAATTTCGTACATACGAAATCTATATTAAAAACTGTCTTATCCACTCAACCGCTGCATTCAATCGTCCTGACGTTTGAGAAAAGGAAAAAATTTCGTCCTGGATGATTGTAATATCGTACAGATGATAAAAAAAACTGCTCTCAAAACGGTTAAAATGCATGCAAACCAATTTTATCTTACATCGTCCAGTACGAACCAAAAGTCGTCCTGCACGATTTTCTCCAATTTTTTAATTTTTAATTTTAATTTAAGAAAAAACAAACTAAACATTTAAAAAAAAAATAAAACATAAAACAAAAACTTATACTCAAAAACAAATTCATTCAAAACACACAAAAGAATTCACAAAATCAAAAAAACAAAACAAAAACATAAACATCAATGTTGCAAATACATTTTGTTTAGGCATTTAAATCAATAACACCTAGCCTTGTTCTTAAAGTACTGAAGGTATCAAGGGCTAAAGGTTTTGTAAAAATGTCTGCAAGTTGATTTTCAGTTGAAACATATGTGAGTTCAATTTCTCCTTTGGATACATGATCCCTTATGAAATGATGTCTTATATCTATGTGTTTGGTTCTAGAATGTTGAATAGGATTTTTGGAAATGTAAATAGCACTAGTATTGTCACAATAAATTGGAATAGTGCCTACAAATAATCCTAAATCAATCAACTGTTGTTTTAACCAAAGTACTTGTGCCACACAACTTCCTAATGCAATGTATTCTGCTTCTGCAGTAGATAGGGCTACTAAATTTTGTTTTCTACTGGACCAAGAAACTAATGAATTTCCAATGAATTGACATGTTCCAGAAGTGCTTTTCCTATCCACTCTACAGCCTACAAAGTCAGAATCTGAATAACCAATAATTTCAAATGAAGAGCTAAACTTAAGATACCAAATTCCAAAGTTTTGAGTTCCTAGTAAGTATCTTAAAATCCTTTTCACTGCTGTCAAATGTGATTCTTTTGGATCTGATTGGAATCTAGCACATAAGAAAACACTAAACATAATATCTGGTCGGCTAGCAGTTAAGTAAAGCAAAGATCCAATAATCCCTCTATATTTCTTTTGATCAACAGATTTTCCCTTAAGGTCCTTATCTAACTGAACTGAGGAACTCATTGGTGTACTAACAGGTTTAACATTGTCCATTTCATATTTCTTGAGGATGTCCTTAATATATTTGGTTTGACTAAGAAATGTCCCTTCCTCAAGTTGCTTGATGCTAAAACCTAGAAAGTAATTTAAATCTCCCATTTAGCCTTATTTCTAATGACTACTCCCGAGTCATTCATTTTATTTTTGAACACCCACTTTGTTCCAACAACACTTTGATCTTTTGGCCTTGTAGTTAATTCCCAAACTTTATTTCTTACAAATTGATTTAACTCTTCTTGCATGGCCAATATCCAAAATTCATCAGAAAGTGCCTGATCAATATTAGTGGGTTCTATAGTTGAAATAAAGGCTGAATGATTGACTTCCTTATTTAATCCACGCCTAGTTCTAACACCCTCACTAGGTTCTCCTATTATCAATTCTCTTGGGTGGTTTTTAGAAAATCTCAAATCTCTAGGCAAAAGGTTTTCTCTTTCAAAGTTTTCTTCCTCATTTTCTTCCAAATTTAATCTATCAATCTTTTGGGAGTTTTCCTCAATTTCTTCTTCAATAATATTTGGCTCTTCTAAATTTCCAGATTCATCAAATACAACATGTGTGGTTTCTTCAATAACTAAAGTTCATTTGTTGAATACCCTATAAGATTTTCCAACACTTGAATATCCAACAAAAATTCCTTCATCTGATTTTGGATCAAATTTTCCTAAGGCAGATTTTCCATTGTTATGAATGAACACCTTGCAACAAAAAACATGCAAATGAGACAAATTTGGTGTTCTATTTTTTAGTAACTCATAGGGTGTTTTATTTAAATTAGATCTCACATTTACCCTATTCAAAACATAATTCGCAGTGTTAACCGCCTCAGCCCAAAAATATTTAGGAAGAGAGTATTCTGCCAACATTGCTCTGGCGGCTTCTATTGATGTTCTGTTTTTCCTTTCAACTACCCCATTTTGTTGAGGGGTTATAGGTGCAGAAAAGTTGTGATTTATCTCTTTTTCTTTACAAAAATTTTCAAATCTTTCATTTTCAAATTCTCCTCCATGATCACTTTGTATAGACATTATTTCACATCCTAGTTTTCTCTGAATCCAAGTTGAAAAATTCCTGAATTCCTCAAATGATTCATTTTTATGAAAAAGAAATCTAACCCAAGTGAATCTAGAGAAATCATCCACAATAACAAATCCGTATACCTTCCCTCCTAGACTTACAGTTCCTACTGGTCCAAAAAGATCCATGTGAAGAATTTCCAATGGTTTACTAGTTCTAAGATCATTATTGGACTTAAAAGAGGACTTTACTTGTTTTCCTAATTGACATGCATCATAAAGATGGTCCTTAGTAAAGTCTAGTTTTGGTATACCTCTTATTAAATTCTTTTGGGTAATTCTCCTATGATTTTTCATACTAGAATGACAAAGTCTCCTATGCCAAAGCCAAGATTCATCAGAAACAGTTTTCAAACAGAAAGCAATAGGAGTATTAAATGAATTCAAATCTAGCATGTAAACATTGTTTACCCTTTTTCCATTTAAAACTTCTTTCCCATTTAGGCTTAATATGCAACTAGTAGGTAAAAATTTCACATTATAACCCTTGTCACATAGCTGACTTATACTTAACAAATTATGCTTTAAGCCTTCAACCAATAACACATTATCTATAAAAAAGTTTTTGAAATTACCAATCATACCTGATCCAACCACTTTCTTTGTGGTATTATCTCCAAGTGTAACCTTGCCTCCATTCCTGGCTTCTAGCGATATGAATTGTGTAGTGTCTCCAGTCATATGCTTTGAACATCCGCTATCCAGGTACCATATGCTCCCACGAGGTCTTGTGTGTGAGAGCAATCCTGCAAAAAAATATCAAATGTTAGACCTGGGAACCCAAACAAGTTTGGGTTCACCTTTTAGCAATTTATAATCAGATGCATGTATGATATGTCTAGGTTTATGCATCTTAGATCTCCACACCAAATTAGATTTTTCATCATCAAGGTACAGGTGTGAGCTATATGTCCCAAAAATCCACAATTATTACATTTAACATTAGGAAAAATATTCCTAAGTTTTCTTCCATGTGATTGTCTTCTAAGGGATTTCATGAATTTAGGATAATATTTAGGATTTGTAAAATCTTCAAGTCTGGGGGGTTTCCTATTATCCTCGAGAGCTCTTATTGTTAGTTTGTAAAATGAATTCATATCTTCCAAGATTCGATTGGTATAATTGATTCTATATGCTTTGCTCTCAGATTCATCCTTAAAATTTTTAAATTCCTTTTCAAGATCAGTATAGGATGACTTTAGATTTTCAAAATTCTTATTCAAGTCATCATATTCATCAAGTAGTTTCATGTGGTTGTCATCTATTAAAGCATGGTCTTTCCTAAGGATTTCATGTTCCTTCTTGAGCTCTTCAAATTCTAAACTTAAACTAGCATGCATCTTTTTCATTTTCCTATATGCATCATGCATATGTTCAAAAACTTCAAATAATTCATCATAGGATAAGTCACATACCTCTTCTTGATCTGAGTGATCCACATTGTCTGCCATCAAGCAAAGATTAGTGACTTCTTCTTCTTTTTCTGTCTCAGATGAGTCTGAAGCTGAGTCTGCCCAGAAAGCTCTTTGAAACTTCTTCTTTCACTTCTTTATCATAGGTTTCTCCTCCATCTTCTCCTTACCAGGAGTGGCTTTGAGTTTTGGGCAATCAGTTTTGATATGACCTGGTTTCCTGCATTCATAACAAATCACTTCATTAGAAACCTTGTCATTTCTGTTAAACTTACCTCTATTCCATAGCTGGCGTTTCTTCTGCTTTCTCTTTAAAAAGTTTCTGAATTGTCTAGTCATTAGTGCAACATCATCTTCATCCTCAGGTTGTGAGTGTTCACTCTCCGACTCTTCCACTTTTAGTGCTATATTCTTCTCCTTTCGAGGTTCACATGCATCAATCTTCCTTTGACTTACTCCTTGCTCATAAGCAATGAGTGAACCAAGAAGATTGTCAATAGTATAAATGTTTAAATCTTTAGACTCTATAATTGCAGTAATTTTTGCATCATAAGCAATAGGTAAACAACGAAGAATCTTATTGACCATTTCAGCATTAGTTAATTCCCTACCAAGTGCATGCAAAGAAGTGACAATTTGTGTAAATCTTGTATACATGTCGGAAATAGATTCATTAGGTTTCATGCGAAACAATTCATAGTCATGTAACAAGATATTGTGCCTTGATTGTTTAACCTCATTTGTCCCTTCATAAGTTATACAAAGTCTATCCCATATATCCTTTCCGCTTTTGCAAGTAGAAACCCGCATGTAGTCTTCTGATTTTAAAGCACAAAAGAAATTGTTTAAACATTTGGCATTTAATTGTGCTAAGTCACGTTCTTCTATAGTCCAATCAGTAAAAGGTATTTCTACCATTACTCCATCAACTAATCTAGTTGGTTTTGTGTAGCCATCCTGGACTAACATCCACATGCGATAATCAAGTGACTGTAAGAAAGTAGACATGCGTGTTTTCCAAAAATCAAAAGGAATATTGTCAAACAGTGGAGGTCTAGTGATAGAGTAACCCTCAGGTGTGTTTCGGTTTCCGAAAGTAGCCATCTAAGTTAATCAAAAAGTAGTTCAAACTTATGATTTTGAAACGAAGCTCTAATACCACTTGTTGAGTCTTGTAATTAGGTTGTTAAGCCTAAGTGAATGTCCCAAGGCTACCAAGAGGGGGGTGAATTGGTAGTTTAAAAAACAAAGTTAAAATTTAAGACCCCTTTTTAAAAATTATTGAACCGAAATAAAATCTCTTTTAAATTTTGTAGAAAAAGGTTTTTCAACCACAGAGTTTTTAAAACTGAAATAGAAAGTGCGGAAACAAAAAAAGTAAAGTAAATGACACCAGATTTATAGTGGTTCGGTCTATAACCAGACCTACATCCACTCCCCAGAGGCACCCTCTGAGTATTGCACTAATACCAATAGTGACTCTCCTTTTGCACCCACAGCAACGTGGAGAAACCTTTACAACACACTCTTTTCACCACTCCTCGGTGCGGCAGTGAACCGTCCGTCCTTTTACACAATTCTAAGTGTTGGCAGAGAATCGTCCGTCCTTTCACACTATCCCCAGTGTTGGCAGAGAACCGTCTGTCCTTTCACACTATCCCCAGTGTTGGCAGAGAACCGTACGTCCTTTCACACTCTCCTAGTGTGGGCAGAGAACCCTTCCGTCCTTTCACACTCTCCTAGTGTGGGCAGAGAACCCTTCCGTCCTTTCACACTCTCCTAGTATGGGCAGAGAACCCTTCCGTCCTTTCACACTCTCCTAGTGTGGGCATAGAACCCTTCGGCTGTTCACACTCTCCAAGTGTCGGCAGAGAACCGGACCTTCTTAACAGATCTTCTCACAAGAATCTAGAAGGAAGAAGGAAAAGAGTGAAGTAATCCCAATTTACAAGTAGAGAATCTTACTTTTGAACTCCAAGTGAAGCCTTCTCGCTCCAGTGGTAGGAATCCTCCCTTTAATGCTCTCTTCCACTCTCTCCTTAGCTATTCTTTCAATAGGCACGAAGATCAAATGACAAAAAGATTGGGCGGCAGTCTAATTTGGACTATTTATATAAAAGACAAGAAAAACCGCCAAAAAACTGCAAGTATTCAATTCTGTACGCAGTGGATCGTCCTGTACGATCGTGGATCGTCCTGTACGATCGTGGATCGTCCTGGACGATGTTACTTAAACGATCTGAAACGACCCTATTTGAATATGTGTACGAAATGTCTTCGTACAGCTGATCGTCCTGTACGAACAAAGTTCGTCCAGTACGAATGGTTATTGCAAGGTCGGTTCTAGAAACTGCAGAAAACTGTTCTAAGTCGGTGTATCGTTTGGACGAAAATTTTATTCGTCAGGACGAAATTTTTACAGAGGACCGATCGTCCTGGATGATAATTTATTTCGTCTGGACGAAAATTTTCCAGAGAGCCAATCGCCACGGACGATAATTTAATTTCGTCTGGACGAAAATTTTCCAGACACCCGATCGTCCTGGACGATATTTAATTTCGTCTAGACCAAAATTTTCCAGAGGACTAGTCGCCACGGACGATAATTTAATTTCGTTTGGACGAAAATTTTCCAGAGAGCCAATCGTCCTGGACGATAATTTATTTCGTCCTGGACGATAATTTATTTTGTCATGGACGATAGGACTTAGAAAAATTTTTCGAGCAAGTTCCTATTCGTTCCATATGCTGTATAGGAGATAACTGTCTGATCGTCCAGTACGAACTGGAAATCGTCCTGTACGATCAGTATAAATTTATATGATCTCCTTATGTGTGTGTATGTTTTTATTCACTCAAAATACAATCACTCCCTTTCAATTTGATTTCTAAGAAAAGTGCAAGCTTCAAATTATACAAAATATCGCATGCTGATTTTAATTTGAAGTCTTCGTAGTCTGGAGTTCATTTTTCCTGAAATGTCAGTACACACAAGAGCAAATACAATTCTTCTAAAAAATGTTTGGAGATAACTACACATTTGAACAATAATGTTTGGAATCATCAAAACTTCATAAGTTGCAAAAATGTAAAGCATGCAAATAGCAACTATCTTAACAATTCTCCTAAGGTTTTTCATACTAGAATGACAAAGTCTCCTATGCCAAAGCCATGATTCATCAGAAACAGTTTTCAAACAAAAAGCAGTTTGAGATTGAATACAATTTAAATCTAGCATATAAACATTGTTTACCCTTTTTCCATTTAAAACATCTTTCCCATTTAGGCTTAATATGCAACTGGTAGGTAAAAATTTTACATTATAGCCCTTATCACATAGCTGACTTATACTTAACAAATTATGCTTTAAGCCTTCAACCAATAACATATTGTCTATAAAAAAGTTTTTCAAATTTCCAATCTAACCTGATCCAACCACTTTCTTTGTGGTATTATCTCCAAGTGTAACCTTGCCTCCACTCCTGGCTTCCAGCGTTATGAATTGAGCAGTATCTCCAGTCATATGCTTTGAACATCCGCTGTCCAGGTACCATATGCTCCCACGAGGTCTTGTGTTAGAGCATTCCTCTTCTTGATCTGATTGATCTATGCTATCTTCCATCAAGCAAAGATTGGTGACTTCTTCTTCCTTTTCAGTCTCTGATGAATCTGAAGCTGAGTCCGCCCAAAAAGCTCTTTGAAACTTCTTCTTGCCCTTCTTTACAATTGGTTTCTCCTCTACATTTTTCTTGCTAGGAAAAGCTTTGAGTTTTGGGCAGTCAGTCTTGATATGACCTGGTTTCCTGCATTCATAACAAATTACTTCATTAGAAATCTTTCCATTTCTGTTAAACTTACCTCTATTCCATTGTTGGCGTCTTTTCTGCTTCCTCTTCAGAAAGCTTCTGAATTGTCTAGTCATTAATGCAATATCGTCTTCATCCTCAGGTTGAGAGTGTTCACTCTCAGACTCTTCCACTTTTAATGCTATATTCTTCTCCTTTCGTGGTTCACCTGCATCAATCTTTCTTTGACTAACCTCTTGCTCGTAAGCAATGAGTGAACCAAGAAGATTGTCAATAGAATAAATGTTTAGATCTTTAGACTCTATAATTGCAGTAATTTTAGAATTATAAGTAGTAGGTAAACAACGAAGAATTTTACTAACCATTTCAGCATTAGTTAATTCCCTACCAAGTGCATGCAAAGAAGTGATAATTTGTGTGAATCTTGTGTACATGTCAGAAATAGATTCATTTGGTTTCATGTGAAATAACTCATAATCATGTAACAAGATATTAAGTCTTGATTTCTTAACTTCATTAGTCCCTTCATAAGTTATACAAAGTCTATCACATATGTCCTTTCGACTTTTGCAAGTGGAAACCTGCATGTAGTCTTCATATTTTAAAGCACAAAAGAAACTATTTAAATATTTGGCATTTAGTTTAGCTAAGTCACATTCTTCTATAGTCCAATCTGCAAAAGATGTTTCTACCCTAACTCCATCAACTAATCTAGTTGGTTTTGTATAACCTTCCTGGACTAGGATCCACATATGATAATCAAGTGACTGTAAGAAAGTAGACATGCGTGTTTTCCAAAAATCAAAAGGTATATTGTCAAATAGTGGAGGTCTAGTAATAGAGTAACCCTCAGGTGTATTTCGGTTTTCAAATGTAGCCATCTACATTAATGAAAAAGTAGTTTAAACTTATGATTTTGAAACAAAGCTCTGATACCACTTGTTGAGTCTAGTGAATAGGTTGTTAAACCTAAGTTAATGTCCCAAGGCTACCAAGAGAGGGGGTGAATTGGTAGTTTTAAAAACCTAACCCTCTTTTGATAATTTTAACCGAAAAATAAACTTTTAATGAGATTTTTATAGAAAAGTTTTTCAACCACAAAATATTTAAAAATAAAAGAAAAATATGGAAAATAAAAAGCAGTAAAGTAAACGACATAAGATTTATAGTGGTTCAGTCTAAACAAGGCCTACATCCACTCCTCAGAGGCACCCTTTGAGTATTGTACTAATACCAATAGTGTCTTTTCTTTTGAACCCACAGCAAGGCGGAGAAGCCTTTACAAACACTCTTTTCACCACTACCTGGTGCGGTAGAGAACCGTCGTCCTTTTACACAATCCACAGTGTTGGCAGAGAACCATCCATCCTTTCACACTCTCCTAGTGTAGGCAGAGAACCCTTCGTTTTTTCACACTCTCCTAGTGTGGGGCAGAGAACCCTTTCGGCTGTTCACACTCTCCTACTGTGGGCAGAGAACCCTTCGTCTTTTCACACTCTTCTAGTGTCGGCAGAGAACCGGATCTCCTTGACAGATCTTCTCACAAGATATCTAGAAAGAAGAAAGAAAAGAGTGAAGTAATCCCAATTCATAAGTAGAGATTCTTACCTTTGAACACCAAGTGAAGCCTTCACACTCCAGTGGTAGGAATCCTCCTTTGAATGCTCTCTCACACTATTTCCTTGAGTTTTCTTTCAATAGGCACGAAGATCAAATGGTAAAAAGATTTGGTGGCAGTCTAATTTGGACTATATATACAAAAGACAAGAAAAACCACCCAAGAACTACAAGTTTTCAATTCTGTACGCAGTGGATCGTCTCGTACGATCGTGGATCATCCTGGACGATTTTACTTAAAGTGCCGGAAACGAACCTAATGTAAATTGGTACGAACTATGTTCGTACATGCACATCGTCCCGTACGAACTATGTTCGTCCAGTACGAAACGGTTATTTCATAGGTCGGTTCCCAAAAATTCTTCAGGACGTAACCAACTGACTTAAGTCGGTTCAGTTCATCCTGGGACGAACAAGTTTTGTCCTGGGATGATTTTAAACAGAGACTTTCGTCCCGGTATGAAAATTAATTTTGTCCTATACGAACTCATACAGAGAGTTTCGTCCCGGTACAAAAATTAATTTTGTACGGTATGAACTCATACAGAGAGTTTTGTCCTGATATGAACCTTATTTTTTGTCTGGACGAATATTGAGAGTGAGAATTCCGAGAGTTTCGTCCCGGGATGAATATTAAATTCGTCCTAAACGAATAGGACTTAGAAAATTTTTCTTCTCGTATGTTCAGTCCGTGCTCTTATGAGGGGTTTATTAACATTATCGTCCCGTACGAACATAGTTCGTCCTGTACAATCAATTCACAAAAAATTGTCCCTAAAGAGTGTGTTGTGATTTTTTCACTCAATTACAATCACTCCCTTTCATGTAAAAAAAATATGATTTACAAATGAATAGTTTTATGTCTTCATCACTTGGAGTTGATTTTCCTGAAATGTTAGTACACACTAGAGCAAGAAATAAAACTTCCAAAAAGTGTTAGGAGATCTATAAAAAACAATAATATTTGAAATCATCAAAATAATACAAGTTGCAAGAATATGAAATATGCAAATAGCAAATCTCTCTACAGTTCTCTGCCTACACTAGGAGAGTGTGAAAGGATGAATGGTTCTCTGCCCACACTAGGAGAGTGTGAAAGGACGAAGGATTCTCTTCTCTTACTAGGAGAGTGTAAAAGGATGATGGTTCTCTGCCAACACTAGGGAAAGTGTAAAAGGATAACGGTTCTCTGCCGCACCGGGTAGTGGTGAAAAGAGTGGTTGTAAAGGCTTCTCCTCCTTGCTGTGGGTGAAAAAGGAGAGACACTATTGGTATTAGTGCAATACTCAGAGGGTGCCTCTGGGGAGTGGATGTAGGTCTGGTTTAGACCGAACCACTATAAATCGTGTGTCCTTTTATTTTACTGCTTTTTATTTTCCGCATTTAATTTAGTGTTTTAAAATTGTGGTTGAAAAACTTTTTATAAAAATTCATTAAATTTTAAATTCGGTTAAACTTATCAAAAGAGGGAAACTTTTTAAATACCAATTCACGCCCCCCCCCCCCCCCCCCCCCCCCCCCCCCCCCTCTTGGTCGCTTTGGGATATTAACTTTGGTCTAATAACCTATTTACTAGACTCAACAATGTCTACATAGAATATTCATAAGAAACTCCATAATTAAGTGTGCTCATCCCAGAGAAATTCTGAGAGGGGTTACCTACTAGGAAGTTACACCAACAAGGGAAAATTGTGAGCCTCTTAGACCAAAGCAGATAATATCTCAATATTTAAGAGCTTGGGTTCTTATAAATGGTATCTGAGCAAAACACCAACCGAAAGATGGGAATTAAGTGTTATACAAGGCAAAATGTTAAGCCATATGAGTCACCTCTTGAACCATGTATGAGACAAATTGCTACATGACAGGAGCCACCACTTAAACTTGTAGGGGCCACCTGTAGAATCTTATCTGCCTAGTGGATGACTCTGTAATAAAGTTGCTGATGAGGCATCCGTTACTTAATTGAGAGAAATTCTGAAACTCCTTAAGTAAAAGAAAACTAAACTCTTAATCATAGAGGTGGCTTTTAGTGTAATGGCTGAAATATCCATAAGAAATTTTCCAGTTAAGCATGCTTATCCCAGAGCAATTTTAGAATAAGTGACCAACTGGGAAGTTATTTCATGTGAAACCCATAAAACATTCAAGCTTTTTTTTTATAGACATAAAGAAGTCCAAATCACAAACCAACTTTCTCAAAATATTTATAGTATTATGTTTTAGTTTCTCTAATTTTTTTATAATTTTTTGGTACTTCAGAAATTTCTTAAGAAATCGGTATCTATCGGTACAAGTAGGTTTTTGGGATTGTCAGGTGTCAGTTTTGTAAATCGATTTCACCAAAATTTTTAAATAAAATTAGATAATTTATAAATATTTTCTGTAATTTTTGAATTTTTGGATTTAAAGTTATAAAAGAATTTTATTGAAAATAATATTTTAATATTAAATAATTTTAATAATTTTAATATTTTTATAATATCCTACAAGATGCTTAAAAGAGAAAATAAAGCAGTAGTATGGAATGAATGTTCACATGAACACTAAGAATATCCCTCATACTTCAATTGATAGGTATTTTCACCCAAAAAGACTTTTAGTCGCATCTAGCCAAATAAGAGTATAAGTGACATATATATTCAAATTTGGGTGTTATGAGGTATATAAAGTTAATTTTTTTTCAATATTTGAGTTTTATAAACAATATTATGTTCATCTAATTTTTAAAAACAAAATTGCAAATGTTTAATAAATTAATCAACATTAAAAAGTAAGTGTGTCACTATTGGACCCGATCGGAAAACCTGATCCGAACCTGATCGAAAAATTTTGGGTTTGGGTTGAACCCGATCGAAATATTTCATGTTCAATAATTTGACCCGTTTAAAAAAATGGGTTGAGTTCATGTTGACCCTTTGACCTGAAATTAAACTATTTTTTACTCAAAAACCCATTTTTAACCCTGCAACCCGAGATTGACCCATTTTTTACCCGAAAAGCGTTTAGATTGACCCGTTTTGGGACCCTAAAACTATCCATTTTTTGTTGGCCCCGGGTCATTCGGATTGAGTTGGGTTGACCCAAAGCATGTTGGGTTCGAAAAACTGACCCATTTGTAAAAACAGGTCGTGTTCGGGTTGGCCCGAATAGAAGCGGGTAATTTTCGGGTTCGACCAGAACTCGACACGTGACCCAAAATTAACACCCCTATTAAAAAGACATAGCATATAATAAGGATAAATAACGCCCAAATTTTAATTCTTCAAAGCAAAGTCTACTTATATTTTGATTAAATAAAAGTGTTGCATGTTAGAATATTAGCAAAAATATAGCGAAGGTGAGCTCATTATGTTAGCTTACCTGAAGACATCTCATATAATTAAATAAACTAATAACACACACAAAACAAATAGAAGCAAAACATCATGAAATCTAATACAATTTAAGTAGTTCAACTAGTTATAATTCTCATTTAAAAATGATCACCTTTGAATATAATCGAAGAAGGTGTGAAAATGATAAAAAAGACATAAAATTATGAAGAGTTTCTCCTTCAGTTGTGGCAACTATATATGATCCTTAAATAAATATTGTCTAACTATGGTGCTTCGACTGTCGTCAGTCAACTACAATCATTTAAGCCTCCGCCAACCATTGACTATAGTCCTCAAACCGTTGTTACCTGACTATGATTCTTCGACAACCGACATTCAACTACAATCTTTTTTATCACCATCATCCGTGTTGACTACATTCCTCTGATCACCATCACCAACTAGATCTCAAACTACCGTTGTACGACTACGTTCCTTTGATCACCATCGCCTAACTACGACCCTCAAATCACAGTCATTTGCTGACTATAACCCTTGAACAACCGTTACTTGACTAAGGTCTCATCGACCTCCATTGTACGTCAGCTATGATCATCTGATCTCCATCGCTCACCGACTACTGTCCTTGGAACACTTTACTCAACTTTGGTCCTCTCACTAGTGGCAGAGCCAAAATTATTTATTTGCGAGGGCACAAATTTCTAATAACTATCAAACTTTTTCTTTCAAACTATTTCTAATTTCTAAATTGAACTGCATATTATCATGCTTATCTATTTAAAAAAAAATTTTGCAGCACATTCTCATATATAATTTAAATAAAAAAATAATTAAAAAATACTTTATAACAAGCAATAAATCTATACTACTATTATAAAAGGGTTGTGAATTTCCTTCCCTAGTAAATCTTAGTCATTCATTTTATTTCTTCTTAAATTATCTTGATCATCATTATATTATAAATAAATAATAATTCAAAAAAATAATACTTATAAATTAAAAAAAAATCTCCAAACGCGCATTTTCATTTCAATATACTAAAGGTTTGTCTCGGTTATTAAATGACCCAACGTTTTGCTTTAAAAAAAAATTGAACACTTTACTCTTAAATTTCTTCACCATGTTCTAGTTATTCTTCCTCAACCAATCGTGACCCTTCAATTTTTTTTAATAAATATAAGTTTTCAGCGTCTCTTTGAATTCCCTGCCGTCCCATTTATTTCTTCATTCCATTCCCTCAATTTTTTTCATAAATATAAGTCTTCATTGTGTCTCTTCGAATTTCCCCACTGTCCCATTTATTTCTTCTTTCCATTATGTTTTTTAGCTTCGCGAGAGATCTCAAAGAGTCGCTATAGAAACTCTTCACTACATTCAAATCGCAATCCTCGAAAGATGAGCTCACTTCGCAGGAGTTCTAAAAGAGTCGCTAACATATATTCTTCGATTCTTTTAGAACTCCTTCCACAAAGTGAGCTCATCTTTCGAGGATTGCGATATGAAAGTAGTGAAGAGTTTCTATAGAGACTCTTTGGGACCTCTCGTATTCTTCAGGAGGGGTACTTCCCCTCCACTATTGGTCTGAGATAGAGCTGCCCTTTAAGCCCTTATCTTTTTTGTATTGTAATTATTGCTTTCTCTTTCATCATTAATAATGATCTTTTTGTTGGGGCCAATTTTGGTAACTTCAAGCTTAGTCATCTACTCTATGCTCATGACTTACTTATTTTTGGAGACTCTACTGTCTCCAACTGTAGACAATAGATACAAATTATCAATTGCTTTGCCACAGCCTCTAGTCTTCACATCAATTTTGAAAAAAGCTCTCTCATGCTTCCCAGATATATAAGCAAAGCCGACCAAATATGCAGAGCTCTTTCCTTGACAACTAAAGAGCTCATTACCTTTCTTGGGATCCCTATTTCTTTCAAGAGGCTAAAACTCACAGATTTTTCTCCTCTTATGGAATCTATCACCAAGAAGTTATCGGGATGGAGTGTCAATCTTTTATCTTTTGCGGGTAGACAGTAAAACCTCAAATTTACTATGCTAAAATCCATAGCTTATTGGATTAGAGGTTCTATTTTACCAAAGTCAATTTTAAAATTTTTTAGAAGGGTGGATTCTAAATTTTTGTTCTTTGGTGACTTATCTGTTTCAAAAAAATTACATCTAGTCGCGTGGGATACTGTTTGTAAGCCAAAAGATATGGGGGGACTTGGTATTTGTAGCATTCCTACTCTTCAATATGGGTTTAATTGTTATTTAATCCTTAGGATTTATAATGTAAAATACCCCCTTGCTTATTGGCTGTTATCTCACTACATTTCTCCTTGGAAACTGGCTAATACTAAGGATACTACTTTTTGGATATCTATCTCTCACTGCCCAATATTCTAAAGATAATTAGATTTTCAAGGTTATTCCATACTCTCCTATTTCATTTGTTTAGGATTACTGGTGCGATTCCAATCGGATTGCTGACATGTGCCACCTTGGGAGAAGTTTTGACAATTCTGTTGTCGGCAATTTCATTGCTGACAGTAACTGGAATCTCCCATTGTGTATGCCCACTACTACTGCTAATGTAATTCACTTGGTAAATATTTTTGTTAACCTGCCTTACTGTTTATTCTGGGACAATGAGTCTTATGCCAAATTTAAGGTATACATATCTGATTTCTATAAGGATTCTCCTACCTGTCATTGGGATATTTTTGTGTGGCATCACTACAAGAAAACACGCGATTACCGTCGGAGGTTCCAGCGGATTTTTATGCGTCGGTAAGTACGGTGTTCTTACCAGCGTATTATGCGATGAAAGTATAATGACATTTTTTTGGCAGAATAGTCGTCGGTAGTGTTCCGACGCCCAATATGCCGGTGTTGACGTCAGAATATACAAGCATTTCATCCAAAGAGGTGTATTTCACGTCGTAAATAGTCGACCGATTTATCGGCGGATTAGATACCGGTCATTTTAAACTCAACGAATTATAACCGGTGTAAAAGATGCCAAAATTATTTCCGACGTAAAATACGCCGGAAAGTCCGATGGCGAAAGCTTTATTTTTTAACCCAAGCCCGTCTGGCTACTCATTTTCTTCTGCCATTTCTTTGATATCTCTGCTCTGATTTGGTCGCCCCAGTGTCGCCCCACCCTAGATCGCCATTTCTAAGGCTTCCAGACTTCCACGAGAAGTCGTCGACAATCATCGCGTCCGTCGCAAGTGGAAGGACACAAGTTTGGTGAAAATCGATAGTGAGTTTCAAAAAAATTGGTTTATTTTCTTAATATAAATGTTCATAGGATGATAAGGAGTTTTGTTTTAAAGGTTGGAGTTGCTCTGCCAGTGTGAAGACCATTCAACCTAGTTTGCCGAAGTTTGCCGCCTCAATCGCCAATTTCGTCCATTATAAGATTTTACTTCTTGTAGTTTGCTATTATACATTTTCTAGACGATGTGTCTTGGTGTTTGCTTTTACTTATGATATTATTTATGTTGATAAACAAAGAGAGAAGAAGAGGAAGAGAGATCGACAGAGAGAGGTTAAAAATCAAATTCTTATTACATGAATCCTTTTTTGCCATTGTGTCTGATTAAAAGTCAAAAACTCATTTAAATCTAAAAAAAGAAAGATCATTTCTAATATTTTCTAACCAAGTCTTTTTTGGTCTACCTCTATCTTTCTTAACATAAGTCAAATCTAATACCTTAACTTTCCTAACCGGTTGGGTCATCGGATGGTCTCCATTTAATCTTACCAAACCATCTAAGGTGGCTCTCTCTAATCTTATCTTCCACTGGAGCTATTCCAACCTTTTCACATATATGCTCATTTTGCATCCTAGGTGACTCTCTCTGATCTTATCTTCCACTGGAGCTATTCCAACCTTTTCACGTATATGCTCTTTTTGTATCCTATCTCTAAGGATTAAGCCACTCATCCACCTAAGAATCCTCATCTCTGCAATACATAACTTAGTATTATGCTTTCCTTTTAATAGCCAACATTCGGTACCATAAAGCATTGCAGGTCTCACCACTATCTAATTGAATTTTCCCTTTAGTTTGAGGGAGACTTTTCTACCGCACAATAAGCCCGATGCATTCCTCCACTTCAACCATCCAGCTTGAATTCTACTATTAATATCCCCATCAATTTTACCATCACTCTGAATAATAGATCATCCAAGATATCTAAATTGTGTACTCTTATTAATGACTTAATCGCCCAAAGTCATAATCTCATCACTAGGTCTATTGCGACTAAAATTACACTCCATATATTCAGTTTTAGATCTACTCAAGTGAAAACCTTTATACTCTAATGTTGACCTCCATAATTAGAGTTTACCTTCAACTCCCTCTCACTAGGTCTATATGACGAGAATATAAGATTAAGAAGTGAGAGAGGGAATGAGATAGAAGAAGGGGGAGAGAGAGAGAGAGGTAGAGAGAAGAGATAGTTAATAATGGAATGAGTGAGGAAGAGAGTGTGTCTAAGATACTAAGAGAGGGTGATAAGATAAAATAAAATATATGAATGTCACATAAATAATTATAATCCATTACTTATTTGCACCTATATGTAGGTTATGGATATTAAAAATCAAAGAAGTTGGATGAATAACCGACTGGCACAAGGACGAAAGACATTAATAGATGAATTCATTAATGGGGTGAATATTTTCATTCAGACTGAAACAACTACCCAGCTTCATATCAGATGGAATGTTTCGATGTTTATATTCTAAACATAAAAATCTAGTGCACCTAAGATTAGATGATGTAACCGTGGATCTGTATCGCAGAGGATTCATGCCACGATATTGATATTGGGCTTCTCATGGTGATTACAAACCACGTTTTAATTCTCAATGTGATCTTTCTATAAGTACTAATGTAGTTAAGGCTGAAAATATCTGACCAAATCTTGAGGAATTAGTTCATGATGCAACTAGAATATAATATGAACAATATACATAAAAGTTAACGAATAAAGAGGCATAAAATTTTTATAATTTGTTGCATGCTGCCCAACAACCAATATGGAAGTGTGCATAACTCACTTAGAGTTATATGTTGTTGTGAAGATGTTAAGCATCAAAGAAGAATATAATATTGCTCATGAATGTTTTAATCAGTTCATTAGACTACTTAAGGAAACCAATCTGACAGATAATATAATTCCTACAGATCTATATCAGACAAAGAAGTTAGTTTTCAAACTTGATTTGACATACACAAAGATCGATTGTTATGTCAATGGATGCATGTTATACTTTAAAGAAGATTTCTCATAGATTGCATGCCGTAATTGTAATATACCAAGGTTTAAACCAAAATCTGAAAATAAAAGAAAGCAGAAGGATGTTTTACTTATCAATAATTCCTAGACTACAATGGCTATATGCATCCATGAGATATGTTGCACATATGAGATAGCATAAAGATCACATTCCGCAAGAAGGTATTATTACACATCCATCAGAAGTAGAGGCTTGGAGACACTTTGATCGTACACATCCCACATTCGTGGTAGAACCAAAAAAATAAGATTAGGTTTATGCACAGATGATTTTACTCCATTCAATCAGTCTGCTTCACCTTACTCATGTTGGCCAGTGATACTCACTCCTTACAATCTTCCTGCAGAGTTTTGTATGACTACTCCTTATATGTTTCAGACACTTATTATTCTAGGGTCACATAATCCAAAAGTGAAGATTGATGAATTCTTACAACCATTAATTGATAATTTAAGTTTATTATGGGAAGATGGAGTAAGTACATATGATATCTCCACCAAACAGAACTTTAGACTGAGAGCAACTTTATTTTGGACAATTGGTGACTTTCCTGCTTATGGTATGTTCTTAGGTTGGAACACTTCAGGAAAGTTAGCTTGTCTATATTATATGGAACATATAAAATCATTCACTTTAAAGTATGATAAGAAGAACATTTGGTTTAATTGTTATCGCATATTTTTACATCAAAGTCATCCTTTTAGGCAAAATAAGTTGTGAAGAAATATTTGAAAGAGAGAGGTGCATGCCCATAATAATAGATTCTCTAACATTAGCTGAGTTCAGATTGCTATGATGTGGTGTCAACAATAATTGGACCAAGAAAAGTATTTTTTGGTTGTTGCCATATTGGAGAATAATCCTGATTAGACATAATTTGTATGTTATGTATATAGATAAAAATATTTTTGATAATATTTTCAATACATTTATGGAGGTCAAAGATAAATCTAAAGATAATATAAAAGTAAAGATGGACTTAAAGGAAATTTGTAGGAGGAAAGCATTAGAATTAAAGGATGGTGGAGGTAAAAAGCTTCTCAAACTAAAAGCTCCATTCACATTAACTTTAGAGCAAAAACAAGCAATTTGTGAATGGGTGAAGACCCTACGAATACCTGATGGATATTCTTCCAATCTAAGCAGGTGTGTTGACTTAAGATCAGGGAGATTATTCAGATTGAAAAGTTATGATTTTCAAATCTTCATGAAATGTCTACTACCAACTAATTTTAGTTATCTTCAAGATTAAATTTTAAAGCCCTTGATTGAGCTAAGTGTATTTTTCAAATATTTATGCTCTTCTAAACTAAACATAGAGAACCTTATTCTTATGGTACAACAAATTTCTTTCATTCTGTGTCAACTTGAGAAAATATTTCCTTCATGATTTTTTGACTCTATGTAGCATCTACTAGTACATTTACCATATGAGGCTATAGTTGATGGAACTGTTCAATATCGGTGGATGTATTCTTTTGAGAGATATTTAGATAAACTTAAGAAGATCGCTAAGAATAAAGTACATCCTAAAGGCTCTATCTGTGAAACATATTTAACATATGAGATAACTTAGTTTTGCTCGTATTACTTTGAAATAATATCTCAATTAGGTGAAAGTACAACACGTCAAAATATTGGTAAATCCTCTAATATATCTGTATTCAGTGGAAGTGATGAACCTGTAGGTGCTAGCACCGTGCGTTATTTGACCGATAAGGAGATAATAGTTATCACATTGTATATTTTACTTAACTGTGATGAAGTTGAGTTGTATCTCGAGTAAGTATGAGTTAATTTGTTCATTTATTTATTATTCTTAACTTTGTTCTAAACTCAAAAGTTTGTAGGAGGTTTATTGATGGTTTAAGTACATCAGAATAAGGAGAAGTCCAAAAGATAGTAGAGAAAGAATTCACTACTTGGTTTAAAAATATATTATATTTTGAAAAATTTATCTTAATTAGTTTGTACTGAATGCAATAAATATACTAATAATATTATCTTGTTCATTTAAAGATTCACATTGAAGACAGTAATTCACAGTATCAAGGGCTATTTGACCTAGCATGGTGACCAAATATATTAGTTAAATGTTATCAAATATTTTTGGTCAATGGTTATAAATTCCAAACAAAAAATTGGTGTGAAGGTAGAAAGATAGAAAATTCTGGTGTATGTGTAAGAGGGAACACCCATGCAGATTATGATTCTAAATACTATGGGGTATTACAAGAAATATTATAGGTGTAATATCCCGGTCATAGGAATATTATGTATCTCTTCAATTATGAATGGTTTGATCCAGTATAGAACAGAGGCACAAGAGTACATCTAATTTATGGTATAATAGAAGTAAAGTGGGGTAGGAGATATGTAAAGTTTGACCCATTTATCATCGCTAGTCAGGCAAGCCAAGTCTATTATGCTAAATATCCAAGCAGATTACGAGGCAAACATGATTGACTTGTAGTTATGAAGATAAAATCAAGGGGAATAATTGAGAAAACTATTTCAATACCATCAGCACATCAAGAAGAGTTTTTGTCAAATTAAAAAAATATTACAGTTCATGTGGATGACCAAATTCAAATTAATAAGAGCGAGTTGCAGTTAGAGGAGGTAGATGTAACCATACAGGAATGTCATGAGAAATCTGATAGTGTTGGAAATGTATCATCATATGAAAGTTAATCAACAAATGATGAGTTAATATAATATAAATTTTATTTTATTGTTATTGCATTCTATTTATTTTATTTTATTGCACTATATTTTATTTATTTTTATTATACTGCTGTGTTATTTTATATTATATTTTTATTATAACTCATGTTTCTAATATTTCTTATTTTTTATGTGCAGATTGCTTCAGGTGAAGAGCCTAGCAGTGGACTGATCAAAAATATTTTTAATAGACGCAACAAGAAGATCACTACAGCTGGACTAGCTAAGTCAGTACGTACTGAGGTGACCACTTCTTCTCAGCTTGCTACACATACTCAACCTATCGCTACAGGTGGACCTTTGACACCAACTGCATCAGAGTAGGCGACAGATGGTCAAATGTTGATAGCACATGATCGTGACACATACGTACATTCACTTTTACTTAAGCTAACGGACATATTTATTTTATGTTATATTTTTTCTCACATAATCTTATTTTTGTATGTTCTACCCATCAAAATAACTGATACATAAAATACAGGAGATCATACGGAGCAAGTTTGACACTCCTTATGTTTCTTGGAAAGTCCCAAAAGAAGTCCGGGAAATGTGGTTTAGAGGGTTTGAGGTATTTTTATTTAAATTATTTAATCTTTTTTACTTAAGTTAACAAACATATATATTTTATATTATATGTTTTTTAATGCAGAAAGATTTTTGTTGGCTGCCCCAGCACAATGTTAAGATTAGAAAAAATTTTGAGAAGTGTGGGTCCACTCGGATTAGCGACATGTTCATAGACATTAGAAAGACCGACGAGTGGCCATTGTGGATTGGAGAGACTATATAAGGCTAGTTGAACACTACTTAGGGCAGCGTAGAGTATAGAAGGAGGAGGGATCAAAATCAATAGAATATAGCTTCTGATGTTCGGGGCTTGGGTAATTCCCTTCATACTGGTGGCTCAGTTCCACACACTAAGTGCAGGCGATGTTTGATAATGAATTTTAAAAGTTTTTTTAAAATTTTCTTTATTATAAATATTAATATATTTTTATTGTAGAAAGAGTTGCTGGGTTGAGTTCCAACTCCTATGGAATTGCATAGTCACACTCATAAGCGATAAGAGGATCAATAGTTGGTTGATGAGCGAGTAAGAAAAGCTCATGTAAGTATATGTGTTTAATAATTTTTATTTTTAGTCTCAAGTATATATATATATATATATATATATATATATATATATTCTACTTTCACAGAAGGAGTATACACGGCTTCAAGAGAGTCAGGCCGCAGTAGGTAAGAATTCTTCTGGCGGCTCTATGGAGTATTCTGAGTATCACATCTGGTCGCAAGCCGTTGGAGGAATGCAATATGGCAGGCTTTATGGTTTAGGTTTGCAAGCCCAAGCATACGAGGGGATGACATCTACTGGATCCAGCTTTGCAGCTAGTTCACATGAGTCCTTACATAGTCAACAAATAACCGCCCTTCAAGCGGAGCTAGAACAAGTAAGAAATTTACAAGCTGATTGGCAAGTTTAGTTGCAAGCACATATACAAATGCAAATGTAAGAGCAACACAATCAATTGTTGGATGAAATGCGCAAAATGAGGGAGCAGTTGAGTGGAAAAGAGGTAGCTCCAACTGAGGATGAGTCCACGGATTCAGAATAGTTTAGTTTTTTCAATGTCATATGAACTTGTATAAGTTTTTGAATATTTGATCATAATGAATAATCTATGATATTTTTAATATTGGTTGGTTGATGTTAATGAACAATTTGTAATGTTTACATTTACGTTTTTAAGTATTTATTGAAGTTCTTAAAATCTGGGATGTGTAGATCTGTGTTGTAGAACTATTGTTTGTATATGTTTACAGGTATAGAAATCTGATTACTGGCTGGGAAGGCAATTATTTTTGTTATTGCTACAGGTTTCCTATAGAATTTACGTCGGTATTTCATCGGAAATGTTGATACAATTAATTTCTGTATTTGTTTCAGTGTTTTAGATCCGCCAAAAATACCTGCGAATAAAGTGCTGGTAATAAGTTATAGCTTTAGTTTCAGCATAAGTTGCGACGGTTTATCTGTCGGTGTTTCCGGCGGATAATTACACCATCAATTTTGGCATATTTAACGTCAAAATGATTTGACAGTAAACGCCATTTTTAGGCACATTTTTCGCCGCTAATGCGTCGGAGAGTGCCTCAGAAAGGTTTTCGACGTATTATATACGTTGGAAAGCTTTTTCCGACGTGTGCCAAACCGGCGCATGAAAATCTGATGGAAATGAGCCTGAAATTGAAACTTTTCGTCGTATTTTCTGTGTTACCAGCTAATTTTATCCACCGGTATTACAGAGGTTTCGTGTAGTGCATAAAAATCATGCTTTGAGATACTTAGTTTTTGCCTGGCTCACTCTTGTGGGAGGCCTTAAACCGCTATTGATCTTAGCAAGAGAAATATCTTGGTGGATTTAAATTGTTCGCTTTGTCACTGTTATCCTGAGAGCTTTGCACATTTATTTTTTGACTGCAACTTCTCGCACGCCATTATTACCACTCTCATTCCTGATTGCTTCTCTATTCTGCTTAGACCTAATCAGCTACAGCTTTTTGACTGGGTTAATGATAATCTCAGTCTTTCTACTCAAACAAAAAGATTTTAATTTCTTACTATTTATTATACTATTTACTTTGTTTGGAGAGAAAGGAATGAGAGGAGATTTGCTCATTCTACCTCTAGTAGTTCCATGGTTTTCCTTAAGATCAAAAAGTGCTATTTTTTCTAAGATTTGCAAATGGAAGGATGGACTTCTTTTGTTAAATCGGCTGTGAGAGGTTTGATCCAGGTTTTTGATTCTATGTTCAGTTTATTGGTGATGCACAATTTCTTCTGTCATCTTCTTGGTTGGATGTCGCAGTATCTTGTTTGGTTTTACTGGAGGTTCTGTCAAAACATTTTTGTATTGGATTCTGGGGGCGATGATGTTAGATTGCTCACGCTTACTCCCTAGATGGTGGTCTCTTGCAACCTGGTTATTTCCCTTGAAGGCAGTCCCCGCAACCGGGAGATAGAGCTCTTCTTGGCTTCAGCAATCTTTTTCTTCCTGAGCCCAACTAACTCAAATTCCAATTCTTTTTGGGTTCTCTAGGTTTTTTTTTTTTTTTGACATGTGTAATTTTTGTGGCTGATCTCTGTAATTTTTTGGTGACCTATTAGGGTGGTTTTTCTTTGACACCTTCTATCTCTTTTTTTCTTTACACATATAACTAGTTTTACTTAATCAATTTATGGGCTCTTGCCCCTAATTTTCCCCAAAAAAAAAAAACATATATTCTTCGCTCTTGTCGTATTGGAAGCCATGGGAGAGCTCGGGCTTTGCTTTTAGTTCTTCTTCGGCTTTGCATTAAGGCAAGGTTTGAAATAGTCGTTAAAGGAGCTTCTTCTCCTTCTTCGTTTTTCTTTAGTTTTTCATGAACGAGCTTCGGATGGTCACCGTGAAGGAAACGATCTTTCAACCCTTTCACGAGGTTCTTTGTCTAAATATCGTAGGTCGCTAGCTTCTTTTTTATGAATCCTAATATGCAGACGATTAACTTCCTGATTCAAAGATAAAAAATAATGGATGTAAGCACTATTTTTTTATTTTTAAATTCACGCCTTTTCAAATTCCACACATTTGGAGACTGAAGTTATTCTTCTCGACCTTCCATTCAGAAGTAATCGTGTTGAAAAGCAAACAATTTAGTATTCCTTATGATAATCAAATAAAAAGTTTATTTTATATTATTTACAATGCAAAAGTGGTTCCCTTTTTACATTATTGAGATCAGAAGATCCACAATTCAATAAATCATGTTTGAGATCTTTAATTTGTATTAATTCATATATAAAATTCATCTTTGTTTTCATTATCATATCTTCCTTAAAGATGTCTTTATTTTTTCATCTAGCCACCAAAATTTTTCTGCTCATAAATCACGAGTTGCCTGGCTTGATGAATAAAGAAATGAAACTAGGGACTCTTCAGCATTGTTGACCTTCAACTTAGTCACATTGAATATTGTAAACAATCTTGATGTTTTATTTTTTTTGCATTTGTGATTTGCTTCTTGAAGATTAATGAGAATTTTTTTTTGCTATTAATTGTTTGGTTTTCATGATTATAGATTGCTTCGTCACAAACATGTCCAGCTGATATTAGTGCCAATTAGGGTTATGGTTCTTCGGCTAAATGGGAAAGGGTATTCTTTCCAAAATCAAATAAGAGGTAATTAGCTTACTGGAATCTTATATTGGTTTTTGTTATTCTATGAAATTACTCTTGGTTTTCTTTTAAATATTATTTCCTTGTTTGGTTTTGTATCTCAACATGAAACTGCTCTTTTCGTTAAGTTGATTTCATCTCTTTATTTGGATTTTCTTTTTTCTTCTCTACAGTGAAGTAAATCAAGTAGAGAGCAGGCTCTAACTCTTCATTCCAAATCTTTGTTCAGGATCCTATAAGCAAGGACCTACTGGTATAATCCTGATGATGAGATTCTTGAAAAGAAAATGAAGGTTGGCTTCTTTGAAGTCACCAAAATGGCTCGATTCGATTGGTATTGTTTCTCTTATTCTTATTTTTGTTGTTATGGCTTTGATTACTTTAGGACCAGCTAAGATTTATCATTGCTTTCTAGCATACTTCTGTAGAACTGGAGTTGGAAGATGGTGTTTTCAAGATAGAGTTATTGAACTTGATGAGAAGACACTCGAGGTATGCATCTTTTTCCCATTCTCATCATGATTATTTAACTTGCATCAATAAACAAATACTAGAATCTCATTGAACTAAAATTTTAATGCAAATGTTAATGTAATTTACTTCGATATACAAGTAGCATTAGATTTACAATAATATAGGATTTTTCTTAATTAAAAAATGGTAGGTAGTGTGTTATTTTTTGAGTGTATTAATTATATTAGTGGCTCTAGATATGAAGTTGCAGAACATTTTTGGGCATTAGTTGCGACTTCAAATTTAAGGTTCTATTCTATTGAGTCTGCCCATTCACGATTAAATATTGTTAATCTACTTTATGCTCTTGTTTAATTAGGATTGCTATCTTAGATATGTCAAATGGCTTGCCTAAGATAATTTCAATGTATTCAATTTTCATTTTTTCCCCTACTCTGGGAAAGCTAAGGGATAACATGTAAAGTATGGGATTTAGATTCATAAGTTTAAAGAATCATTTTTCTTCTCTAATTATTGGGCATTGATCCTTCATCATAGTTATCTTTATTTTAAACTACAAAAAACTTGGATTCTCTATGAAAAAGATGTTCTTCTTGATAAATTTGATTCTAACGTTATTATCTATCTACATCTAGAGGTGATAAGATAAAATGAAAGAAAAATTCTTACATTCTAATAAAAGTTTATGCACCTTAGGAATTAATTTCTTTCAACATATTGAAGACACCTCTTCAAATTTGTGGCCTTGAGAGAGCAGAGCTATGAAAATAGCGAGAGATGAAAAAGTTAATAAATCAAGTTATTAGGTGTCCCTATGAAGTTAGCTGCTCGGTTGAAGTAAATACATATCCTCTCTTTTTCTCTCATATTGAATGAAGTTGCATAGGGGGGGGGGGAATAAGATGACATTTATAGATGCAAGGGAGAGAAAGAGATAGACAAAGAAAAAAATTATCATATATTACAAATTGATAGGGAGATTAAGAGAGATGAAGTGCCCTTCATGTGATGGGATAGTGATTCATGTTTTGGTTTGTAATAAGGAACCATTGCCGCTAGCTCCTTCAGCTTGAATTATAATTTCTTTGATGATAGTCTATAAATGAAATTCATATAAGAGGAAATTAGTTAGTGATAGATCTCAAGTTATGTGCTTGATGCAATATTAGAAGATTCATAATGCATTTATCGATAGTTACATACAAATGCTTAGTTTTTTACTTGCAAACTATTTTACACTTAATCCCCTTGTTAGTTACCATTAGGGGTGTCAATTTCGGGTCAGGGGTCGGGTTCGGGTCGAACCCGGAATTGACCCAGGTTCAAACGGGTCAACCCTAACCCGACCCGGGTAGACAAACGGGTCGGAAAACCAAACCCGGACCCGACCCGGCCGGTTGCCGGGTTGACCCGACCTTACCCGGTTTGGGTGGCTGAAGCCGGAACGGCGGGGGACGCGGGCGCGGCGGGCGGACGCGAGCGGGACAGCGCAGGCGCGATAGAGCGGACGCGAGCGGGGACAAACGCGGGCACGCGGGGGCGCTGGGCATGCGGGCAGCCTTGGCAGGCACGCGGCGGGCAGCTCGGCGGGTGCGCGGCGGGCAGCTCGGCGGGTGCGCGGCGGGCGGGCAGCGCGGCGGGCAGCGGGCAGAGGCGGGATTCGAAATTTTTTGAATTAAACGGGTTGACGGGTTGACCCGGCAACCCGCCGGGTCAACCCGAACCCGGCCTGTTTTTAAACGGGTCGATTTCTGGAACCCGAACCCGACCCGTTTTGAAATCGGGTCGGGTTCAACCCGGATTTTCCGGGTCGGGTTTTCGTGTCGTGTCAAATATTGACACCCCTAGTTACCATTTTAAGTTTTGTTGCTTGTCTCCATTCTAATATTTATGCATGCTAATGTATTATGATGATCTCTCCCTATGAAAAGGAAATGTGTAATTGCATTGAATGTGCTAATATTTTTTATTTTTAATATCACAATCCTACTCATTTTCATAATGAATTGCAAATCCTAATGATATGTAAATTATCAAGATTTGTGATTATTTCTTTGATAATAATTATAATGAGTAAGTTATGATTAATTTATTTAAATTACTTACTGATTAATGATATTCAATCCTATATGCATCAATTTGATATTTTTACACTAAACATTTTTGAAAAAAAATGAAAGATATGAGCAGTCCACAATTTTCTTCTTTCAGCTGGATAGTTCATTTTCAACTTTTTTTTTCTTCTTTGACAAGTCATAAATTTAACTCAATTTAGAAGCAGAATTAATTGTTAAATATCTTGTGGATATGAAATTTTATTCATCTCTAGAAGAGTTTATACATATCATTGAAGGCTTATTTAAAATAAAATAAAATATTTCATGTATGTACTTTGATGTTATTTAAATACTAAAATTATATGTCTATAAATATTTAAGCATATGCATTGCTCTTCAAAACTTTCCCAATTAAAAAAAAATCGCAATTTCATGAAAGATTATATTTATTTATTTTTCTTTTCTATTTAAGAAAAATTACATATAGAAGCATTGGAGACATTGCATGCGATCATACCACCGTTACAAGGTATGTGAAAACTCTGAATTCAAAAACTTGTGAGAATGTATGTGTGTGTGTGTCTATATATATATATATATATATATATATATATATATATATATATATATATATATATATATATATATATATATATATATATATATATGTATATACATATATATATATATATATATATATGTATATATATGGAATTTAATTTTTAATTTTATAATAAGTAAGTTTATGATTTCCTTGAAATTATAGGAAGATGTGGAACTATTAGCAGATCTTGGCATGGATGCCTAAAGATTTTTTATTTTATGTGACGCAGGGGCTAATAGTAGAGTATTTCCTTTCTTATGTTCTTTAATTGATGTAGCAAAATAAGTGGCCTTCGTTGTTTTGGCCTGAGGTGTGTCTGTGTATAAATAGTGAGTTTAAATGTTAATAAGACAGATTTTTGGATTTGGTTTACTTCAATGTTTTTGTTTTCCCTAATCTTCCTCTTCGTCCGTTGTCTGAAACTTGGTTTGTCCAAGGGGTGAAGCGGTCTCGCAGGTGGGACTCTAGGTGAAGCTTCTCCTTCGAAAAGCTGTTTTGATTAAAAAAAAAAATTAAGTATATATAGTTTCAAAAATATATTAATTTTCTTTGAGAATGTTAACTTTTGAAATTTTAAAATTGAACACTCTATTATGAACAATATATCGCCTCAAAAGACGAGCAAATCGTTACCTAATGGGTTCGAATTTCAAAGTTTTAAATTCATCCCAATTACTATAATCAAATTCAAGAAGAGATAACATATGATCCTAAAGGATCATAATGATATTTAACTATAGTGATTGGGATAGGGGATCATTAATATCGTAGTTAGAATGATAATAGGACAACATATCTTTCTGGGAAAAGAGGATATCGCTTATTATTAATCATTTGCAAACGATGATAATGATCTTAGAATTTAAGTTTTCCAAAGATAATTATTTGAAGGTTTTGAAAAGTTTATTTCAAAAAATTAGAACTGGGTTTCTAAATCTCCTACTAGCACAAGCCCTCGTAGTTAATTACATCGTAGAAAATCGGAATTTCCTACGAAAACTCTCGATTAAAATAGCGGTGTAAATTTTATTTAAGAATTTCAAGGCTTGATATCAAAGGAAGAAAATGGTAGGAATTTCAAGTGTGATTGGTTCAAGTTTGAGCAGTTATTTTCAGAATCAAAGGAAGAGGAGTAGGGAGTGTTTTGAGATTCTGAATCACTTCAAAAACACTCCAGCCTATCCTAAATGTTGGGCTTAAATTTGGTTGAAAGTGATTTAATGTTTAAGTGATCAATTTTATTAGAAAGCTGAGATTCAATTCCCGGAGGTTGAGGTCTTATAGCCTGAGCTAGCCTCAGAACCTAAGTCTAAATTGGATACTAAAAAGTGACCCGAACCTAGCTAATGCAGTGCAAATCTGGACTTACCCCGGTCTGGATTGGGGAGCCAGCTAACCACCTAATCGATTTAAAATAAATGAATCCAGACTTTTATGAAAGAGTGGTAGGGACATTTTATTTAAAGTTTTGGAGAGTTGGGGCCGACATCTAGAGATTTTTCGAATTGGCCCCTTTGACTTATGCTGGGTGCAAAATGCTAAGGACTAATGCAATTAAAATTTTGACTATTTTAAATCTGTTTCTAATGCAATGCATGCTAGTTAACAATTCCAAATCAAATATACTTGAAAGTTAAAAACAGGCTTAGAAAATAATTTTTTAGAAGACTGGACTTCCCCAGGTCCGGCACCTCGTCCTCATAGGTCAGACTATCCGGACTCTACCCGCAGGCGGGGAAGTGTCTAAAGCAAGGAGAGAAGAAGTGCAGAAATATGCATGCGACCCCGGGGTCGATCCCCGGCTAATTCCCTAAATTCGTTATATTTCTATGTTGTTCAGACTCGCTAAAATCTTAAACTTTATGAGTAAAGTTCCCTTGCTTATTACAAACCAGGGTCTGCTGAAAGTAAAGTGGCCGGGCACCACTGACAACAACCCGGGTTCTAAACCTAAGACTCAAGTGACTTTGAGATTTCGGATTCTTCTAGTCGTCCATTTCTTCGTCTTCTCACGAACATCTTGATTCGTCGGTTCTGGATATCCAAATAAAAAGAAACTCCCCCTTGAATGGGGTGTTATCTTTTCTCTTTGGATAGGCGAAGAGCATCCAAACTTGATCTTCCAAATGGACGAAAACTCTCCCCTTTAGGGATGTCTTCTCCTCTTTAGAATTCAAGTTGGATCTAAACATCCCAACTCAAATCAGTTTAAATACAACTCAAATTATATCAAATTACATTAATCAAAATTGAAAATTCTAGACTCGATCCTGCAGGGTTATCCTAATAATCAGCAGTTATATAAATAATCCCAAGCAGTTAATATTTAATCTCAAGCAGATATAATCAATCCCAAGCAGTTAATATTTGAAATTTAAAATGCTCAATTACTCACAACACAGAGTGCAGTAAATAAATAAACAGACATTCAATCAATTCTAAGCTAACAACTAGCATGCAGTGAAAGCTCGAAAACTAGGCACACAACAGAAAAGTAAATATCGGCCTATCCTAAAACTAGAGTTGGTTGTCCTATCAAACCATCTAAAGTGTGTGATATAGGCCGTGTGGTTTTGATATGTCCTAAGGAGGACAAATTGTTAAAATTGTTTGAAGTTCTAGTTGGTTGAAAGGCTTAGGAAAAGATTTAAATTTGAGTTCAAGTATTAATGATTTAAGATTGATTTTAACTGTTGGTTGATTGCTAATTTTAAGGTTTAATAAACATTTTTGAAGTTTTAGAGTGATTTTTGAGTTTCGGGAATCTTCTGGATTATTCTAATCACTTAATCAAGGGGTCAAAAATTGACTTTTCAATTATGAGTGTTTTCTAAAAAGTTAATATTTTATAAAAATACTATACCTTAATACGATCAATTATAAGGTAAGTACGGTGAAATCGGATTTTTCTACAATTAGTTACTAAGGTTTGAAGTTTTGACCTGATTTTATCTAGGTTTGACCAATTTGTTGACTTTTTTACTTTGACTAATTTTTGAAGGTTTGAAATTTTTAATAAATACTAGACCTTATTTTGAGTTGAATTCAAGTGAGTTTGATCAATTTGGAGTTTTCTAGAGTTAGTTATGATTTTTCAAAGTTTGATGTATTTATGGAATTTATTAAAATTGTTTAATTAGAAGGGTTTTCTTGATTTTGCTCCAAATGAATTCCAAACTCCTTGAAATCAACTACAAAGGTCCGGAATGACCCAAGAAGAGATTATCAAGTGTTTAGGAATTTTTTGGAATTTTTAATTATTATTAATTATTTATTTTAATTAAATATTGGTTTTTAATTAAAATTAAATTAAGGTTTGATTTGATGTCTGATCAACAAGGTTTTAATTTTCATTGATTAAGGACATGATTATAGTCAGTTAGAGGTCTTTTTTTGTATTTTTTGGATTTAAATTTGATTTATTAGAATTTTTGGAAGGTTTAATGGCTTAATTAAGGGTTAATATTGACATGTATAAGTTTCTGACCTAATGAGCTCCAAATTGAGTGAAATTTGAACCTAAGGTGTAAAATGTCACTAAGTTTAATGTTCTCAAGTTTCACCCCTATTGGGTATGTGTAGAATTTCCTAGGATTTTTCTAATTTGTCTAGACCTCATCCTTAATTATTTTTCCTAGGTGGCACTAGTATTCAGTTAGGCCTAAATCTCTGTTCATCTAACCCTTAACCATACACAAACACACCACAGAAATTAGGAAACCTAATTCTACTAGTTTGGAAAATTATGAATTTCCAAAGTTTTGGGTCCAAAATGGACTTAATACTTTGTAAATTCACCCCACAGTAATCCACTGGACATCTGGACCTAGAAAAATTACAGACAATGCCTAAGATGTCCAAAAGTATTTCACCAAAAGTTGAGCTCCATTTGAGCACTGGATTGAGAGAAAATTGAAAAAATTGGATTTTAATAAAACCCAAATATTTCTCAATATAGTGATAAAAAAAGGTTTGTTTTAATTTTAATAAATACTAGAGCTCAAGAGCTTTCCAACAAGCACTAAAACACTAATTTTGGTGAAAAATTGTATTTACCATGAATTTTAGAAGTTTTAAGTATTTAAATGATTTTTAAAAATGATTCTGGGAAAGTCTGGCCGCCGGCGCCGCAAATTCAATGAATGGTAATGATTGGCTGGACGGCGGCGGGGTGCCGTGGTCAGGACACGCGGCGTAATCCCGTGTGGTTACTTAACAACGTCAGCGCGGCCGTGGCCGTCCGATTTGATCAGATTGGATCTGATCCAAGTGCCCAAAATGAGCCACGTCGCCCACGCGATTTTGACCAGGAGACCCGCGTTCGATCCCCGGGGTAGTCAAGTGGTTCAGATTTGATCTGGACCGTGTGATGGTCAATCGGACGGTCCAGATCTATCGAAACTAGGAAATTTTAAATGCTTATATCTCGTAAAATACTCATCCAAACTTGATGAAAATTGAAACATAGATTTATGGTAACATAATTTTCCAATGTATGGAATTTGAAGGCTCCATGCACAGTAGATTTTCTACAGTTTCAATTTTAAATTTAAACTTAAAACTCAAATAACATACAATCTAGCTGATGGATTTTTGACTTCTTGGGCTTGTTGGAAAGATGAAGAAGTCCTCTTCAACTTTGTTGAAGACTCTAAGAGCTGGATCTTTTTGGATTTGGAGTTATTCTGAAATTTCCTGATCCTCTCTCTCTTCACCAATGAGTGTTTTGGAGACTTGGATTTGATGGAAAACGGTTTGGGAAAGCTAGGAATTAGTGTGGAGCAGCTCTAAGAGGAGTATTAAAGGCTAGGAGAGCTTTGGAGATGGATAAGTTTTGTTAATTTTTTGGTTAGAATGAATCTTCTCTTTTTTAACCCCTTTTGTTTTTCTTCCAAAATATCTTGGTCGAATGGATGGCTGTGATTGACTTGGAAGCCTCCTTGATGGTTGCCAAGTGCCCCTAGGAGTTGGTGGGATCAAGGGATCAAAGGACAAAAGGACATGTGAGGTGGAAAGGTGCTTTGAACTCCTAATTGAGCATGAAAGCAATGGGGGCTGTTTGATTTAGATCCAAGGGCTGGAATAAGATTTAGGAAAGTTCTAGAGCTTCTCCAAACAGCTGGATAGGTTTGGATTAGAGGGGATTACATTTAAGGAGCCATTTGACCCTCTTTGACCATTTCCCACACTTTGAATGCTTGTGTTGACTGGTTTGACCAGTCAACATGGTCAACAATGCTGAGGTGGCAGCCAAGGACAATTGAGGAGTTGATTAAAATACCTTGAAGAGGGTTTTATGAGATTTGAATGTATTTGAAGTTTGATTCAAAGTAAAAGAGCCTAAGGGTTGATTTGGTCAACCTAGGTTGACTGAGTCAACCAGGTTGACCCAAAGCGTGGGTCTAGGCTGGATAGGTTTGAAACAAAATTTAGAGTCTGGTAGAGGTGATTTTAGGGATTAAATAAGCCATTTGGATCAAATGAGCCTATGGGCCTTTAATGGGCTTTGAGTCAAAATTGGTTGACTTGTCAACCAAGTGGGTCCAGGATCTGGAAATGGGTTCAATCAATTTGAAATGATATTTAGAGTCTACTGGATATGGTCCCAAGGTTTGTAGGGTTTGATTTGACTAAATGGGCTTTATTGGGCCCATTAAGGGTCATTTGGGTCAATCTTGGTTGATTTGGTCAACTAGGTTGACCCAAGGGCTGGAATCAGGCTCAATAAGTTTGAAATGATATTTAAAAACTAATAGAAATGATTTCATGGGTTAGATAGGTCGTTTGAGTTAAAACACTTATTTGGACCCTTAAATACAACTCAAATTATATCAAATTACATTAATCAAAATTGAAAAGTCTAGACTCGATCCTGTAGGGTTATCCTAATAATCAGCAGTTATATAAATAATCCCAAACAGTTAATATTCTCAAGCAGATATAATAAATCCCAAGCAATTAATATTTGAAATTTAAAATGCTCAATTACTCACAACACAGAGTGTCGTAAATAAATAAACAGACATTCAATCAATTCTAAGCTAACAACCAGCATGCAGTGAAAGCTCGAAAACCCGGCACACAACAGAAAAGTAACGGCCAATCCTAAAACTAGAGTTGGTTGTCCTATCAAACCATCTAAAGTGTGTGATATAGGCCGTCTGGTTTTGATATGTCCTAAGGAGGGCAAATTGTTAAAATTGTTTGAAGTTCTAGTTGGTTGAAAGGCTTAGGAAAAAAATTTAAATTTGAGTTCAAGTATTAATGATTTAAGATTGATTTTAACTGTTGGTTGATTGCTAATTATAAGGTTTAATAAACATTTTTGAAGTTTTAGAGTGATTTTCGAGTTTCGGGAATCTTCTGGATTATTCTAATCACTTAATCAAGGGGTCAAAAATTGACTTTTCAATTATGAATGTTTTCTAAAACGTCAATATTTTATAAAAATACTAGAACTTAATATGATCAACTAAAAGGTAAGTACGCTGAAATCGGATTTTCTACAATTAGTTACGAAGGCTTGAAGTTTTGACCTGATGTGACCTAGGTTTGACCAATTTGTTGACTTTTTGACTTTGACTGATTTTTGAAGGTTTGAAATTTTTAATAAATACTAGACTTTATTTTGAGTTTAATTCAAGTGAGTTTGGTCAATTTGGAGTTTTCTAGAGTTAGTTATGATTTTTCAAAGTTTAATGTATTTATGGAATTTATTAAAATTGTTTAATTAGAAGGGTTTTCTTGATTTTGCTCCAAATGAAGTCCAAACTCCTTGAAATCAACTCCAAAGGTCAGGAATGACCCAAGAAGAGATTATCAAGTGTTTGGGAATTTTTTGGAATTTTTAATTTTTGTTAATTATTTATTTTAATTAAATATTGATTTTCAATTAAAATTAAATTAAGATTTGATTTGATGTTTGATCAACAGGGTTTTAATTTTTATTGATTAAGGACATGATTCTAGTCAGTTAGAGGTCTTGTTTGTATTTTTTGGATTTAAATTTAATTTATTGGAATTTTCGGAAAGTTTAATGGCTTAATTAAGGGTTAATATTGACATGTATAAGTTTCTGACCTAATGAGCTCCAAATTGAGTGAAATTTGAACCTAAGGTGTAAAATGTCACTAAGTTTAATGTTCTCAAGTTTCACCCTTATTGGGTTTGTGTAGAATTTCCTACGATTTTTCTAAGTTGTCTAGACCTCATCCTTAATTATTTTTCCTAGGTGGCACTAGTATTCAGTTAGGTCTAAATCTCTGTTCATCTAACCCTTAACCATACACAAACACACCACAGAAATTAAGAAGTCTTATTCTACTAGTTTGGAGAATTATGAATTTCCAAAGTTTTGGGTCCAAAATGGACTTAATACTTTGTAAATTCACCACACAGTAATCCACTGGACATCTGGACCTAGAAAAATTACAGACAATGCCTAAGATATCCAAAAGTATTTCACCAAAAGTTGAGCTCCATTTGAGCGTTGGATTGAGAGAAAATTGGAAAAATTGGATTTAAATAAAACACAAATATTTCTCAATACAGTGATAAAAAATGGTTTGATTTAATTTTAATTAATACTAGAGCTCAAGAGCTTTCCAACAAGCCCTAAAACACTAATTTTGGTGAAAAATTGGATTTACCATGAATTTTAGAAGTTTTAAGCAATTAAATGATTTTTAAAAATGATTGTGGGCAAATCTGGCTGCCAGCGCTGCCAATCCAATGATTGGTAATGATTGGCTGGACGGCGGCGGGGTGCCGCGGTCGCGACACGCGACGTAATCCCGCGTGGTTACTTAACCACGTTAGCGCGAGCCGTGGCCGTCCGATTTGATCAGATTGGATTTGATCCAAGTGCCTAAAATGAGCCACGTAGCCCGCGCGGTTTTGACCAGGAGACACGCGTTCGATCCTCGGGGTAGTCACGCGGTTCAGATTTGATCTGGACCGTCTGATGATCAATCGGACGGTCCAGATCTACCGAAACTGGGAAATTTTAAATGCTTATATCTCGTAAAATACTCATCAAAACTTGATGAAAATTGAAACATAGATTTATGGTAACATAATCTTCCAATGTATGGAATTTGAAGGCTCCATGCACTGTAGATTTTCTACCGTTTCAATTTTAAATTTAAACTTAAAACTCAAATAACATACAATCTAGCAGATGGATTTTTAACTTCTTGGGCTTGTTGGAAAGATGAAGAAGTCCTCTTCAACTTTGTTGAAGACTCTAAGAGCTGGATCTTTCTGGATTTGGAGTTATTCAAAAATTCCCTGATCCTCTCTCTCTTCACCAATGAGTGTTTTGGAGACTTGGATTTGATGGAAAACAGTTTGGGAAAGCTAGGAATTAGTCTGGAGCAGCTCTAAGAGGAGTACTAAAGGCTGGCAGAGCTTTGGAGATGGATAAGTTTTGTTAATTTTTGGGATAGAATGAATCTTCTCTTTTTAAACTTTTTTTTTTCTTCCAAAATATCTTGGCAAAATGGATGGCTGTGATTGACTTGGAAGCCTCCTTGATGGTTTCCAAGTGCCCCTAGGAGTTGGTGGGATCAAGGGATCAAAGGACAAAAGGACATGTGAGGTGGAAAGGTGCTTTGAACTCCTAATTTGAGCATGAAAGCAATGGGGGCTGTTTGATTTAGATCCAAGGGCTGGAATAAGATTTAGGAATGTTCTAGAGTATCTCCAAACAGCTGGATAGGTTTGGATTAGAGGGGATTACATATAAGGAGCCATTTGACCACCTTTGACCATTTCCCACACTTTGAATGCTTGTGTTGACTGGTTTGACCAGTCAGCATGGTCAACAATGCTGAGGTGGCAGCCAAGGACAATTGAGGAGTTGATTAAAATACCTTGAGGAGGGTTTGATGAGATTTGAATGTATTTGAAGTTTGATTCAAAGTAAAAGAGCCTAAGGGTTAATTTGGTCAACCTAGGTTGACTGAGTCAACCAGGTTGACCCAAAGTGTGGGTCTAGGATGGACAGGTTTGAAACAAAATTTAGAGTCTAGTAGAGGTGATTTTAGGGATTAAATAAGCCATTTGGATCAAATGTGCCTATTTGGGCCTTTAATGGGCTTTGAGTCAAAATTGGTTGACTTGGTCAACCAAGTGTGTCCAGGATCTGGAAATAGGTTCAATCAATTTGAAATGATATTTAGAGTCAACTGGATATGGTCCCAAGGTTTGTAGGGTTTGATTTGACTAAATGGGCTTTATTGGGCCCATTAAGGGTCATTTGGGTCGATCTTGGTTGATCTGGTCAACCAGGTTGACCCAAGGGTTGGAATCATGCTCAATAAGTTTGAAATGACATTTGAAAACTAATAGAAATGATTTCATGGGTTAGATAGGTCGTTTGAGTTAAAACACCTATTTGGACCCTTGAAGGGCCTCTTAGGTCAACTCAGTTGACTTCGTCAACCAAGTTGACCCAGGACCTGAGAATGGGTCCGATAGGTTTGGTTTGATATTTAAAACTTACTGGAGGTGGTTGCATTTAATTCGGAGTTCATTTGGTTGAAAATCAATATTTGAACCCCATAGGGGTATTTTGGTCATTTTTGAGCTCATGCTTATTGGGGGATGAAATTAGTCCAGAAAGATTCTGTTTATTGATCAACATATCAGAATTAATGATCTGGAAGTGACTAGAAGCTTTGGTGAAGGCTCTAAGGTCAGAATCTTTAAAGTGATAGGTTCAGTGGCAGAGGCCATAAATATTTAAAGGTTTTACAGCCTTTGGATTTTGATTTAGATTTTGGGGTTAGAGACCTCAAAATGAGCTCAAATTTGGAGGGTAGCCTCTATAGACATGTCCCATCAGTATTCAGCTAACAGACCCTAAATTAGAGATCATTTGATAGGGTTTTGAAGTGTTTGAAAATTCACTGGAAAAGGCCTTTAGGACAAGGCTTCTAGACTTTAGATTTGGGTTTGAATTTTGGATTTGATCTGAATTTTGAGTTTGATTAATTAATTTTGAGTTATCTAGGATAGATCCTAAAATCTTAAAGTACTCTAAGGTCTAGGACTTACAGGAGTCATAGGTTCTAGATAAGTCCTATGATCTAGGCTCCCGAAGAATCCTAAGACCTAAATAAATCTTAAGGTATGGATCTAGGAGAATCCTAGGATTTAAATTGACTTGGAGGAATCCTAGAGTCTAGGATAAATCTTAAAGTTTGAAATCTAAAAGATTCCTAAGATCTGGAATAAATCCTAAGACTTGTAGTCTAGAAGGATCCTAGAATCTAGGTAGGTCTTAAAGTATAGGTTCTAGGAGGGTCTTTAGCTCTAGATTAGATCTTAAGGGTTAGATCTAAAATAATCAAGGAACAGATATATCCTAGGATCTAGGGTCTGGATTAATGTAGGATTAAGATTGATATGGATGGGTCCTTAATGACCTCATATAAAAATGAGGTCAACAAATGGAACCCCAATATGTGTAATAGAATGAAATTCTATTGCACATATTGGCGTTGACCGAATTAAAAGGTCAAGTCTGGATTTTTTTATTTTTATTTTTTTTGATCCTAAGGATAGATAAAATCTATCCCTGGGGGAAAGAAGATCTGTGTGATCGTATAGAAAGGAAGGATTCCTAACTACAGAGGCTTGAATTTGAAATTTGATACTAGGGTAGTACCACCAGGGGCGTACTCTACCTCTAGTGGATCTAATCCTAAGGAAAGAAAGCACGATGACTCACATCTGTCCTTAAAGAAAAAGATAATTAAAGATCTTATGGGAAGGAAGCTTTGCTTCCCACGAAAGATTAGATCTGGATTGATCATATGTAAAGAAAACTTGCTTTAGACAGAAGATCAAGTTTGAACGATTGTATGTAGAGGAAACTTGCTCTAAATAAAATCAGCTCTGGCATGACCACTGGTAGAGGGAACTTGCTCTACAAATGATCAGATATAGATTGGTCGTATGTAAAGTAAATTTACTTTACATAGAGGACCCGGCTTGAATGATCATATATATAGAGGAAACTTGCTCTATATAGAGGATCGGATCTGGATTGATCATTGGTAGAGAAAACTTGCTTTACGAATGATCGGGTCTGGAAAGATCATATGTAAAGGACACTTGCTTTACATAGAAGAACAGGCTTGAATGACCGTATATAGAGGAAACTTGCTCTATATAAAATCAGGGTCAAAAATTGAATTTTAGGATGGTACCACAAGGGGTGTATTCCATCGCTAATGAAAATTAACTTCTTAATCTTAAGAAAAGAAACACGAGATATTGAATTTTAAAAGATTTGAACAGAATTGAGTAAGATTTATGGAGAACTTTAAAAGTTTTATTGATTGAAAATTTTGAGCTACATCAAGCATAGTATTTCTTAAGGAAACGCCCATTTACAGGAAGCATCGGGTGATTTCCTTTACAATCCACTAGCTGATACGAGTCTCCATCGTAGACTGTTTCCACTACAAAGGGTCCTTTCCAAGTTGGTTCAAACTTTCCACCGAGTTTTCGGTACGCTAAGATAGGCCTCCGAAGAACCAAGACCAAGTCGCCTACTCGGAAGGTTCTAGGTCGCACTAACTTATCGTGAGCTTGAATTATTCGGGCCTTGTACAATTCTAGATTTTGCTGAGCTTGAAGACAACGTCCTTCAAGAGCTTCAAGCTCTTCTAAACGGAGTTGTGCATTTTTTTGAGCTGTGATTTGGTTATGAATTGCAATTCTGAGTGAAGGGATTTGAACTTCTAGAGGGAGTATGGCCTCAGATCCATACACTAGTGAAAAATGTGTGGATTGGGTCGGGATTCGATAGGTGGTCCTGTAGGCCCACAAAGCTTCCACCAACCTCTCATTCCACTGACGTTTATTGTCATCGAGGGTCTTTTTGATGATTTGAACCAAAGTTTTAATGAAGGCCTCAGCCAATCCATTAGCCCATGGGTAATAGATTGTTGAGTATCTTTAATCAATACCATGGCGATTTGCAAAATTATTGATCTTCGTAGACTTGAAAGTGAACCCATTATAGGATATGGTCACGGAAGAATTTCATTACATGATGTGATGTTACATTTCTTAGTGGGACTACTTCCGCCCACTTTGAAAAATAATCAGTCGCTGCTAAGATGAAGCGATGACCCTTTAAAGAAGGAGGGTCAATTGGCCCAATGACATCTGTGCCCCAACTTTCGAAGGGCCACGAGGCTATCGTGGGATGCAACACATTAGGTGGCTGATGTAAAACCACACCATGTACTTGGCACTGGTGACAACATTTTTCAATTTTCATGCAATCGTCAATCATCGTAGGACAATAGTATCCAAGTCTTTTGATTTTCATTTTCATCTTAGGACCCGATTGCTGAGCACCGCATAGTCCAACGTGGACTTCGTTAGCAATCTTCAGGGCCTCACATTTGTCTAAACAACAGAGCCACATCTGATCGAACGACCGTTGGTACAACGTATTATTGACTAGTGCGTAAGATAGGGCACGTTTCTTGATTTGATTGGCAAGTGATTTCTCGCGAGGGAGCTTGCCTTTTTGAAGATATTCGATTATTGGTTGTCTCCAATCTCCCTCTTCATTGACTGCTGAAGAGGTAGAAAGGACCCGAGACATTTGTTTGTTGACGTACTCCAAATCTATAGGAGACAGGACATGACGACCCTGTACCTCTATAGGGATATAGTCTTCTTCTGGACAGGCAAATTCCTTTGCAACCTATGCAAGAGCGTCCGCCGAAGAATTGCTTCCATGGGGAATCCTATACATAGTTACGATGGGAATTTGCTCAAGAAAGTGACTGGTGTACTGGTGGTACTTCAGGAGTTTAGGATTCAAAACCTTATAGGTTCCCGCAATTTGGTTGATCACCAATTGAGAGTCACCAAAGATTTTAATCTCTTTAATCTCCATTAGAATTATAAGTTCCAGGACAATTATCAGAGCTTCGTACTCAGCCTCATTATTTGTACAAGGTTCTGATAAATGGTAGGAAAAGTACATCATTCCCTTATCCGGTGTTATGAATACCAGGCCAATTCTGTCTTTTCCAGGGATAGTAGGTTGATGTGCTTTGCCCCGTTGGGAGGACGCAGCTCCATCAAAATACATCTCCCACACTTGATTGTTAGGTTCCTTTAAGCTCATGATTTTCTCATCAGGTAAATCATCATTCAAAGGAGATTCTGTCGGCAACGGGTGTGCAGCAAGGAAGTCAGCGACGGCCTACCCTTTCACAGCACGCAGGGGAACGAAGGTGATTTTAAACTGAAGCAATATCATAGACCAACGAGCCAAACATCCTGATAGCGTAGGCCTGGACATAAGATATTGCAGGGGATTAACACTGGAAATCAAATTGACTTGGTGAGAAAGCATATAATGTCTTAGTTTTTGTACTGCAAAAATTAAGGCAAGACAATGTTTCTCGATTGTTGGGTATCGAATTTCTGTTGGAAGAAGTCTCCGACTTAGGTAATAGAGAGCATTCTCTTTCCCCTAATCATTGACTTGAGCAAGGAGGGCCTCAAGAGACTCGTCAAGGGCCGCAGTGTAAAGGATTAATGGTCTCCCCGGAATAGGAGCTGCTAAGACTGGTGGATTTGTCAGGTATTGTTTGATATTTTCAAAATCAGATTGATATTTCTCGTCCCAAATGAATTTTGCATTCTTTTTAGCAAGGACCGAGAATGGTTGACATCTTCCAGAAATATTGGAAATGAATCTTCTTATATACGCCAGTTTACCTTGAAGAGACCTTAATTGAGTAAGGCTCTTAGGAGGTGGCATATTTAAGATAGCTTCAATTTTGGCAGGATCAATTTCAATTCCGCGGTGCCTTACTACGAAACCTAGGAATTTCCCCGACGTGACACCAAAGGCGTACTTCAAGGGATTCATCTTAAGATCGTAGCGGCGCAACCGCTCGAAGACGATTCTTAAGTCATAAAGATGAGCCTCTTTAACTTTACTCTTGACAACTAAATCATCAATATAGCATTCGACTTGATTATGGATTAAGTCGTCAAAGATTCGAGTCATAGCCCGCTGATAGATTACACCGGCATTTTTAAGGCCAAATAGCATCACTTTATAACAAAAGATCCCTATAAGACTTCTGAATGCAGTGTTTCTCTCATCTTCTAGGGCCATCTTGATTTGATTATAACTAGACGAGCCATCCATAAAGGAGAAAACAACGTGCGAAGAGGCAATGTCCACCATGAGTTCTGGAATAGGCAAAGGAAATCCATCCTTAGGACATGCCTTATTCAGGTCTCTATAGTCAATACAGACCCGGATTTGACCATTTTTCTTTCGAACCAGCACGACGCTGGCTACCCAAGAAGGATATTGTTCCTCCCAGATAAATCCAGCCTCAGCCAATTTCTTGACTTCAGAAATGACTTGTTGTTCGATCTCCAGACGCATGCATCGTGGAGCTTGTTTGACAGGAATGACATCATGCCGAATTCCAAGTTTATGAACTACTACATTGGCGAACAAGCCAAGCATTTCATCGTATGCCCAAGCGAAGCAGTCCTTAAACTTGGATAAAAGTTGAATTAGATCCTTAGACTCATCCTCACTCAACAAAAAACTTATAAAAGTGGGGCGAGGGTCGTTCTCTATTCCTAGGTTGATTTCTTTAAGTTCATCAATTGTCGATTTGATTTCTTCTTCAAATTCAGGGGGTGCGCTTTGAATTTGAACTTCATCAGAATCGTTTAAGGTCTCCAAACAAAGTTTGTCGAGTGAATCAACGACTTCTGTAGGGACACTTTCAGATTCAGAATGACTAGTTATCATCAATCAATATTCATCATCATCAAATGAACTAACGGTACCAATGCCGATACCATTTGTCCAATTTTTATTGAATTTTGAATTCCAAATATTTTGGTGTTATCTAGCTTAACCCTTAGTCCATCGACTCGGAGCGAAACCTTTAGAGATAAGAGCCTTAACACCAAGAGGAAAGTAGTCAAAAGGTAACTCCATTAATTCATTGAAATCTGCCTCTTCAAGGATTATATCATCTTCGTTCCTTGAAGAGGAGGAGCCAGGGAAGAACTTCTGGACTTTCCTTACCTCTCCATCTAAGTTAGGGGCATCCTTAATTACTAACCTTGAGACTCTGTCAGCAGACAGTGGGGTTAAGGTTAAGGATTCAACGGCCCTATTAAGCTTTTCATAAATACTCAATTCAGGCTTGTCACTTTGAGGCTTAGAATCGTTACCCTCCTGGTCACTATCTGAATCCAAGGTGAGATCAAACTTTGGAGGAGGATTGATTTTTTTGTAGTCAAAAGCAATTCTAGCTCCCCTTTTTCTTGATTCTTCATCAGAACTTGTTTCAAGTTCGATGTATATTGGGAAATTTCTCTTTTCAACTGGAGGGCGACCTCGGCCGCGTGCTCTTTGGGCCATCCTTCCACCTCTTTGAGGCAGATTGATTGGAGGCCTAAAAACCACACGCTCGACATCATCTTCACTACTTGAATTCTGGCCTTTTTGATTCTTGACTTTTCCTTTTCTTAACTTTTGAATTGCTTTTAAACTTTGAGTTTCTGCCTTTTCCTCCTTAACGTTGATCTCTACCTGAGATTTGTTAGTGGACCCTTTGGGAACATAATATGCAGCGTCCTCGTAGATCCCGATCTCGTGAATAGAGAATGATTGCAGATCACCCTTAATTACAAACTCAATGCCATCTCGTTGGTACTTGATGCATTGGTGTAGGGTGGAAGGAACCATCCTATATTCATGGATCCAGGGCCTACTTAGGAGAGCATTAAAGGACGTCACCGAATTGATTATATAAAATTTCGCTTCAGTTTTTAACTCTCCTATCTTTAGTAGAAGTGTGATTGAACCTAAAGCCTTCTCGCCTTTTTCGTTGAACTCACGAAGCACCATCCTATCGGTTGAGAGCTTGCTAATATCAACCTTAAGATATGCGAGAGTCTTTATGTTCATCACATTGACCGATGCACCCGGATCAACAAGAACTCTAGATAGATTGAAATTGCCCATATTTACAGTAATGTAAAGTGGACGATTATGATCGACCGTACCAAGGAGTAAATCTTCGTCAAAGAAAGTAACTCCTGGAACTTCTTTGAAGTACAAAGCTTCTTCCTCGGAAGTCGAAGCAAGTTGAGCTAAGCAAATCTCTGGGTCAAGAAGTGCTTTAATTAGAGTCTCCCTCATCTCTTTTGAAAGGACAAGGGCATCATAAATACTCAACTTAGCAAGCAACTTCCTAAGGTGAGCTAAGACATTATAATCAACACTTGGAACTTTAATATCAGGACTCGGTGAATTTGAAGGAGGGTTTGATTGTTAAGTGGGGATTGGAATCGGATCAGTGGAAACAACTTGCTTTCCCTTTTCCTGTGGGGGAAGCCTAGGGGGTAAGACCTTACCACCACGCAATTGTACTTGCACAATTTTATCAGAAGAATAAGCTACGGGGAGGTCTACGCTCTCCTTAGGCGATTGATTGTCATTTTCTGAGTGAGAATCTAAATCCGAGAAATCAATCATAACGGGACTCCCTTGAAAATTAATTTCTGGGGTATCACCATCTGATAAGACATCAGATTCATTTTCCTTTTGAGGGGTCAAATCTGGAGGACTGAGTTTTTGAACTACTTGATCGATCTCAGCTAGTTCTGGATTATTTTCAATAGAAATGTCATCTGGAATTACATTCTTAATATTAATCATCAACATTCGAGCAGAAGGATCTTTCTTTTTATTTAATTTTTGACCCTTTGCCCTTGATGGGGCAAAGCAAAAGTCAGATAACATTAGTGGGGTCAATGGTTTTGAGCCACCATCCACCACTTGTACAGATCTCTCATCAACAAATTTCCTCTCTACAAAAGGTTCACTCTTTTCATTTTTATTTATTACAGTAGTTCTACAACCACTCGAGAGGAAACTGTCCCAACGTCCTCCTGCGATGCCTCTAGGTCAACTTCCCAGATCGGGCCCCGGGCTCTCGTCGGTAACTGTTGAGAAAGAAGAAAAGATCGGTTAATCGACTTTTTAAATGCTCGGGATAATGCTATATCCCAACCATTTTCAAGGGACAAAGAAGGATTAGAGTTTTTACCTGAAATGGATTTGACAGACCCTTGATCCGGATTGACCAGGTACTTCTTTGGAATTACAATGTTACCTTGACAGAAGTTCTTCTCGAGCCAATCCTTAAAGACAATACAGTCTTCGATTGTGTGGCCTAACATGCGGTGGTAGGGGCAAAAAGTTGGATCGTCCTTTTTATTTGCCTCTTCCAACTTCTTGGCCTCCGGCAATCGAAAATCTGATTTCTTTAAAAGGCTCTTAAAAATCTTCCTCACCGACTCACTTTTAAACGGATACGGACTAGCCAATCTCTCTATAAAAGTAATCTGGTGAGATTCTCTAGTAGGCTGAGAAGTTACCTGAAAAGGTTGAGATTTTTGAGTTTGTTGAGTTGTAGGATTACTCGATTGGGTATTGATCGGTTTCTTTCCTTTGTCAACTGCTGAAACCGTTATTTTTCTCTTTTCAAAGGACTTCAACGGTTTACTAGCCTTCTTCTCTTCTGTAGAATCCTTCAGGAATGGCATTTTGGAGGCCTCTTCCTGTAGATTACTAGCTTTATTAAGAAGTTTTTCAAAGGTTTTGATTGTAAACCCCTTTAGCAGAAAAGAAATAGGCCCGTGGATATTCTTTAGAAGAATTTCCACTGCATGCTGCTCTTGCAATTGGGGTTTACATTTCATTGAAAGGTTTTGCCATCTCAAGATGTAATCGACCAAAGGCTTGTCCGATTTTTGCTTTTCGATGACGAGATCACCAACAGTTACACGTTGTTGAGCTCTTGAGAATCTCTTTAAAAAGAGACCCTCGAGCTCTGTGAAAGTTTTTACAAAACCAATTGGTAAATCTGCGCACCACTCAAAAGCAATACCGTACAAACTACTCACAAACTGATGAAAGAGTAGAGCATTTGACCCACCTGCGTTGCAACAGCTCGCTCGAAAATGGGCCAAATGCTGCCTCGAGTTTTCTAAACCACTAAAAACTTTGAAAGAAGGTGGCACAAAGCCCTTTGGATAAGGAACCAAATCATATTCCTCGGGGTAGGGTCTACCCTTTGGAATATATACAGTTCCTTGTGAATGGGCCAAGGCCTCCCTTACCTGGGTTTCAATCATCTGACGGATATCCTTTTCTGGGGGAGACACTGGAGAAGTAACTTCTGGAAGTTTGGGATTTGAATCAGCTTTCCTGCTGTGCTTGCCCATTGTGTGTACGGTGGGCTGCAAATGCTCGGGTCTCGACTGCTGTGACTGCAAAAGCTGACTCTGCATTTGTTCAACTTTCATCATCATCTCCTCGAGTTTTCTTTCAAGGCTCAAAATATATTCATCTTTTTCTCTCAACTTGACAGAAGTATCTGAATCTGAATCTATCGCTGCTGACTCTTCATCTTTACTAGAACGGTGTTTAGAAGCCTCAACATCTTTAGTTGATGATCGGGTTTCTACCATATGAACATCTGCTACTTGATCTTCCTCAACTAATAGATCATCTTCATCCGGATTGAATTCATCAATAGCCTTCTTCTTAAGGATATCTCTGATTTCTTGTACCACTTCCTCGACTGGCCTCCCACCTATTGCTTCAGCATAAATTGGTAAGTATCCATCATAATCCATCACTTGATCATACTCTTTCACATCTAACTTATCAAAGATATTGCTAATCTTAACATCCTCTTCAGTGATTTCTCTACTAACCAATTGATCTAATATTTCTTGATCAGGATCTTGGGTCATCTCCTCCCCTCTGACTGTCCCGGGGTCAGTAGTCGCAAGGGTGACATCCTCAGTAGGGTGAGGGACATCTATCTTAATTGGTGATGGAGGGGCTTGAACGGCGGGGGCTCCAACATCAATACGGATAGAATCTTCACATCCCTGAACTGGGAGTCGGGGGAGTTTAATTGCCGTCTGAGTTTAAGGTTCTCTGATTTGAATTCCAATACATCTACTAAACTTCCTTCTTGAACATGATTCATCTGGGGACATGGGCCTCTTGCCCTTGACATCAATTGGTTTATGCTCCTTCATAACTTCTTTAGATTTTGCTACCACTAGGGCCAGCTTAGACAATTTTGAAGGCGGGGTGGGTGGTCTACCACTAAGAGGGCGACTCTGGCCAAACCCAGTTAACACTATCTCCTCCATCTTTGCAGACGGGAGGCGAGAAACCCAATGGTATCCATCTACTAAAACTGACGTCACAGATTGTTTAACAAACTTCTTGTTATTCCTCACTGGCTGAGGAGTCAGATCCTTAGCTTCAGATTTTTCTTCTTTCAACACCTCTTTCTCAAGCTTATGTGAAATCACCCCTTTCAAGTGTTTGACATATTGTTCTTTAGTCTGTCCTACTTGAGCAGGACAAGTATGCATGATATTTCTGAGCATCCTAGTTTTTAGAGTTTGCTTCTCCTTCGAGGTTCTCTTAACAGAATAGTCCACTGGGCTAGGCGGAGTGCTAGCTATCCGAATAACTCTCTCCTCCCCTGCAGCAGCTGCGAGGGGGTGAAAACGACTCCCTTTTAGGAGTGGAGAAGAGGCAGGGATTGGCAGCTCCTCAGCAGCCTCAAGATCGACTTTACCCAAGGCCTTCAGCTCGGCCACCTTCTTAGTCTTTGTGATTTTCTTCCTCAACCTCCTGAGGTAGTTCTTTTTGGCATTCTTACTGCCATAAAGGGTTTCAGAACTAGAAGATCCTTTCTCAAATACTGACTTGGCTTCAGCGGCAGCTTCCAGCTTTTTCGCATCCTCTAGAAATTCTTTGGGTGCGTTAGCAATATTCAGTGCTGACCAGAGACTAGGAGGGGCATCGTTTCCAGCTCCTATGGCTAACTGAACTAAAGGGCGTCCTTCTCACCCTCAATAGCTAGGTCCACCAAAGTGTCTCCATTCATGACCAGTCTAAGGGACTTAAACCCTATCCCAAACTGAATCGAATTCTCATAAATCAGTTCTTCAATCATTAAGTCGCGGTCCATTGAGAACAACAGTTTTCCAGCCATTGCAAGTGATTTGATTATCTGAGATTTAAAAGGAGAAGATTTTAATTAAAAACTTGAATTTTGAATTTGAAAATCAATTTATATTTCATCACATATATCGGATTATATGAGCTACAACCCAGTATATATTGATAAGATATCGAGATTGATTTTAATTAAAAAAAAACTTGAATTTTCATTGTATATGTTCAACTACAAGAGAATGTTGTAGTAAACATATAGCAATGATAATGGATTTAAGAAAGAGGATTTGAATTTCGAAGGTTGAAGGATTTTCTGTAAATTGTGAAACTTAGCATTCTAGATTTATTCGCATGCGAGTTTGCAACATATACAGGAGAAGTTTGGCTTGACTCTCTCGCTCTACCAATCAAGTTGGAGACAAAATGTCAAAGCCCGACTTCAATAGAGGATGCCTACGCTCACCCCTCTTTTCACATGTCTTAATTGAGTTGGCCACACTCACCCAAGAGAGAAATGGGTAGAGGGTCCAATAGAAAGAAAGGTAGTCAAAACAACCGATACAATAAAATTTTGAACCGCTATTAAAGATGGAGAGTGAAACTTAGTCCCCAGCGGAGTCGCCATTTTTGTTTTGATTAAAAAAATATATTTAAGTATATATAGTTTTGAAAATATATTAATTTTCTTTGGGAATGTTAACTTTTGAAATTTTGAAATTGAACACTCTATTATGAATAATATATTGCCTCGAAAGACGAACATATCGTTCCCTAATGGGTTTGAATTTCAAAGTTTTAAATTCATCCCAATTACTATAATCAAATTCAAGAAGAGATAACATATGATCCTAAAGGATCATAAAGATATTTAACTATAGTGATTGGGATAGGGGATCATTAATATCATAGTTAGAATGATAATAGGATGACATATCTTTCTGGGGAAAGAGGATATCGCTTATTATTAATCATTTGCAAACGATGATAATGATCGTAGAATTTAAGTTTCCCAAAGATAATTATTTGAAGGTTTTGAAAAGTTATTTTGAAAAATTAGAACTGGGTTTCTAAATCTCCTACGAGCGCAAGCCCTTGTAGTTAATTACATCGTAGAAAATCAGAATTTCCTACGAAAACTCTCGATTAAAATAGCGGTGTAAATTTTATTTAAGAATTTCAAGGCTTGATATCAAAGGAAGAAAATGGAAGGAATTTCAAGTGGGATTGGTTCAAGTTTGAGCAGTTATTTTTAGAATCAAAGGAAGAGGAGTAGGGAGTGTTTTGAGATTCTGAATCACTTCAAAAACACTCCAGCCTATCCTAAATGTTGGGCTTAAATTTGATTGAAAGTGATTTAATGTTTAAGTGATCAATTTTTTTAGAAAGATGGGATTCAATTTCCGGAGGTTGAGGTCTTATAGCCCGAGCTAGCCTCAGAACCTAAGTCTAAATTGTGTGCTAAAAAGTGACCCGAACCTAGCTAATGCAGTGATAATCTGGACTTACCCCGGCCTGGATTGGGGAGCCAGCTAACCACCTAATCGATTTAAAATAAATGAATACGAACTTTTATGAAAGAGTGATAGGGACGTTTTATTTAAAGTTTTGGAGAGTTGGGGCCGACATCTAGAGATTTTTCTAATTGGCCCCTTTGACTTATGCTGGGTGCAAAATGCTAAGGACTAATGCAATTAAAATTTTGACTCTTTTAAATCTGTTTCTAATGCAATGCATGCTAGTTAACAATTCCAAATCAAATATGCTTGAAAGTTAAAAACAGGCTCAGAAAATAATTTTTTAGAAGACTGGACTTCCCCAGGTCCGGCACCTCGTCCTCATAGGTCAGACTATCCGAACTCTACCCGCAGGCGAGGAAGGTTCTAAAGCAAGGAGAGAAGAAGTGCAGAAATATGCATGCGACCCTGAGGTCGATCCCCGGCTAATTCCCTAAATTCGTTATCTTTCTATGTTGTTCAGACTCGCTAAAATCTTAAACTTTATGAGTATAAAAGATTTTCACACCTTCACGAGTCTCACGAGTCCAGGCAAAAACAAAAGTGGCACACAAATGCCAAAAAACTATGAAAAGCAGGTAATTATATACGCAATCACATCAAACATCAATTAAATTAATTAAATTAATATTCAAATTGAAAGTCCATAGGCAAAGATTCCTTGCTTATTACAAACCATGGTCTGTTGAAAGTAAAGTGGCCGGGCACCACTGACAACAACCCGGGTTCTAAACCTAAGACTCAAGTGACTTTGAGATTTGGGATTCTTCTCGTCGTCCATTTCTTTGTATTCTCACGAACATCTTGATTCGTCGGTTCTGGATATCCAAATGAAATGAAACTCCCCCTTGAATGGGGTGTTATCTTTTCTATTTGGATAGGCGAAGAGCATCCAAACTTGATCTTCCAAATGGACGAAAACTCTCCCCTTTAGGGATGTCTTCTCCTCTTTGGAATTCAAGTTGGATCTAAACATCTCAACTCAAATCACTTTAAATACAACTCAAATTATATCAAATTATATTAATCAAAATTGAAAAGTCTAGACTCGATCCTGCAGGGTTATCCTAACAATCAGCAGTTATATAAATAATCCCAAGCAGTTAATATTTAATCTCAAGCAGATATAATCAATCCCAAGAAGTTAATATTTGAAATTTAAAATGCTCAATTACTCACAACACAGAGTGCAGTAAATAAATAAACAGACATTCAATCAATTCTAAGCTGACAACCAGCATGCAGTGAAAGCTCGAAAACCCGGCACACAACAGAAAAGTAAACATCGGCCTATCCTAAAACTATAGTTGGTTGTCCTATCAAACCATCTAAAGTGTGTGATATAGGCCGTGTGGTTTTGATATGTCCTAAGGAGGGCAAATTATTAAAATTGTTTGAAGTTCTGGTTGGTTGAAAGGCTTAGGAAAAGATTTAAATTTGAGTTCAAGTATTAATGATTTAAGATTTATTTTAACTGTTGGTTGATTGCTAATTTTAAGGTTTAATAAACATTTTTGAAGTTTTAGAGTGATTTTCGAGTTTCGGGAATCTTCTGGATTATTCTAATCACTTTATCAAGGGGTCAAAAATTGACTTTTCAATTATGAGTGTTTTCTAAAAAGTTAATATTTTATAAAAATACTAGACCTTAATACAATCAATTAGAAGGTAAGTACGCTGAAATCGGATTTTTCTACAATTAGTTACGAAGGTTTGAACTTTTGACCTGATTTGACCTAGGTTTGACCAATTTGTTGACTTTTTGACTTTGACTGATTTTGGAAGGTTTGAATTTTTCAATAAATACTAGACTTTATTTTGAGTTGAATGCAAGTGAGTTTGGTCAATTTGGAGTTTTTTAGAGTTAGTTATGATTTTTCAAATTTTGATGTATTTATGGAATTTATTAAAATTGTTTAATTAGAAGGGTTTTCTTGATTTTGCTCCAAATGAATTCCAAACTCCTTGAAATCAACTCCAAAGGTCAGGAATGACCCAAGAAGAGATTATCAAGTGCTTGGAAATTTTTTGGAATTTTTAGTTATTATTAATTATTTATTTTTATTAAATATTGGTTTTCAATTAAAATTAAATTAAGGTTTGATTTGATGTCTAAGGGGTTTTTAATTTTCATTGATTAAGGACACAGTTCTATTCAGTTAGAGGTCTTGTTTGTATTTTTTAGATTTAAATTTGAGTTATTGGAATTTTTGGAAGGTTTAATGGCTTAATTAAGGGTTAATATTGACATGTATAAGTTTCTGACCTAATGAGCTCCAAATTGAGTGAAATTTTAACCTAAGGTGTAAAATGTCAATAATTTTAATGTTCTCAAGTTTCACCCCTATTGGGTATGTGTAGAATTTCCTAGGATTTTTCTAACTTATCTTGACCTCATCTTTAATTTTTTTTCCTAGGTGGCACTAGTATTCAGTTAGGTCTAAATCTCTGTTCATCTAACCCTTAACCATACACAAACACACAACAGAAATTAGGAAGCCTAATTCTACTAGTTTGGAGAATTATGAATTTCCAAAGTTTTGGGTCCAAAATGGACTTAATACATTGTAAATTCACCCCACAGTAATCCACTGGACATCTGGACCTAGAAAAATTACAAACAATGCCTAAGATGTCCAAAAGTATTTCACCAAAAGTTGAGCTCCATTTGAGCACTGGATTGAGAGAAAATTGGAAAAATTGGATTTAAATAAAACCCAAATATTTCTCAATACAGTGATAAAAAAGGTTTGATTTAATTTTAATAAATACTAGAGCTCAAGAGCTTTCCAACAAGCCCTAAAACACTAATTTTGGTGAAAAATTGGATTTACCATGAATTTTAGAAGTTTTAAGCATTTAAATGATTTTTAAAAATGATTCTGGGCAAATCTGGTCACTGGCGCCGCCAATCCAATGATTGGCTGGACGGCGGCGGGGTGCTGCGGTCGGGACACGCGGCGTAATCCCGCGTGGTTACTTAACCACGTCAGCGCGAGCCGTGGCTGTCCGATTTGATCAGATTGGATCTGATCCAAGTGCCCAAAATGAGCCACGTCGCCCGCGCGATTTTGACCAGGAGACCCGCGTTCGATCCCCGGGGTAGTCACGCGGTTCAGATTTGATCTGGACCGTTTGATGATCAATCGGACGGTCCAGATCTACCGAAACTGGGAAATTTTAAATGCTTATATCTCGTAAAATACTCATCTAAACTTGATGAAAATTGAAACATAGATTTATGGTAACATAATCTTCCAATGTATGGAATTTGAAGGCTCCATGCACTGTAGATTTTCTACCGTTTCAATTTTAAATTTAAACTTAAAACTCAAATAACTTACAATCTAGCTGATGGATTTTGGATTTCTTGGGCTTGTTAGAAAGATGAAGAAGTCCTCTTCAACTTTGTTGAAGACTCCAAGAGCTGGATCTTTCTGGATTTGGAGTTATTCAGAAATTTCCTGATCCTCTCTCTCTTCACCATTGAGTGTTTTGGAGACTTGGATTTGAGGGAAAACGGTTTGGGAAAGCTAGGAATTAGTCTGGAGCAACTCTAAGAGGAGTATTAAAGGCTGGCAGAGCTTTGGAGATGGATAAGTTTTGTTAATTTTTGGGTTAGAATGAATCTTCTCTTTTTTAACCCCTTTTTTTTTCTTCCAAAATATCTTGGCCAAATGGATGGCTATGATTGACTTGGAAGCCTCCTTGATGGTTGCCAAGTGCCCCTAGGAGTTGGTGGGATCAAGGGATCAAAGGACAAAAGGACATGTGAGGTGGAAAGGTGCTTTGAACTTCTAATTTGAGCATGAAAGCAATGGGGGCTGTTTGATATAGATCCAAAGGCTGGAATAAGATTTAGGAATGTTCTAGAGTCTCTCCAAATAGCTGGATAGGTTTGGATTAGAGGGGATTACATTTAAGGAGCCATTTGACCACCTTTGACCATTTCCCACACTTTGAATGCTTGTGTTGACTGGTTTGACCAGTCAACATGGTCAACAATGCTGAGGTGGCAGCCAAGGACAATTAAGGAGTTGATTAAAATACCTTGAAGAGGGTTTGATGAGATTTGAATGTATTTGAAGTTTGATTCAAAGTAAAAGAGCCTAAGGGTTGATTTGGTCAACCTAGGTTGACTGAGTCAACCAGGTTGACCCAAAGTGTGGGTCTAGGCTGGACAGGTTTGAAATAAAATTTAGAGTCTGGTAGAGGTGATTTTAGGGATTAAATAAGCCATTTGGATCAAATGAGCCTATTTGGGCCTTTAATGGGCTTTGAGTCAAAATTGGTTGACTTGGTCAACCAAGTGGGTCCAGGATCTGGAAATGGGTTCAATCAATTTGAAATGATATTTAGAGTCTACTGGATATGGTCCCAAGGTTTGTAGGGTTTGATTTGACTAAATGGGCTTTATTGGGCTCATTAAGGGTCATTTGGGTCGATCTTGGTTGATCTGGTCAACCAGGTTGACCCAAGGGCTGAAATCAGGCTCAATAAGTTTGAAATGACATTTGAAAACTAATAGAAATGATTTCATGGGTTAAATAGGTCGTTTGAGTTAAAACACCTGTTTGGACCCTTAAAGGGCCTCTTAGGTCAACTCAGTTGACTTGGTCAACCAAGTTGACCCAGGACCTGAGAATGGGTCCGATAGGTTTGGTTTGATATTTAAAACTTGCTGGAGGTGGTTGCATTTAATTCGGAGTTCATTTGGTTGAAAATCAATATTTGAACCCCATAGGGGTATTTTGGTCATTTTTGAGCTCATGCTTACTGGGGGCTGAAATGAGTCCAGAAAGATTCAGTTTATTGATCAACATATCAAAATTAATGATCTGGAAGTGACTAGAAGCTTTGGTGAAGGCTCTAAGGTCAGAATCTTCAAAGTGATAGGTCTAGTGGCAGAGGCCGTAAATATTTGAAGGTTTTACAGCCTTTGGATTTTGATTTAGATTCTAGGGTTAGAGACCTCAAAATGATCTCAAATTTGGAGGGTAGCCTCTAGAGACATATCCCATCAGTATTCAACTGACAGACCCTAAATCAGAGGTCATTTGATAGGGTTTTGAAGTGTTTGAAAATTCACTGGAAAAGGCCTTTAGAACAAGGCTTCTAGACTTTAGATTTGGGTTTGAATTTTGGATTTGATCTGAATTTTGAGTTTGATTAATTAATTTTGAGTTATCTAGGATAGATCCTAAAATCTAAAGGTACTCTAAAGTCTAGGACTTAGAGGAGTCATAGGTTCTAGATAAGTCCTATGATCTAGGCTCCCGAAGAATCCTAAGACCTAAATAAATCTTAAGGTATGGATCTAGGAGAATCCTAGGATTTAAATTGACTTGGAGGAATCCTAGAGTCTAGGATAAATCTTAAAGTTTGAAATCTAAAAGAGTCCTAAGATCTGGAATAAATCCTAAGACTTGTAGTCTAGAAGGATCCTAGAATCTAGGTAGGTCTTAAAGTATAGGTTTTATGAGGGTCTTGAGCTCTAGATTAGATCTTAAGGGTTAGATCTGAAATAATCAAGGATCAGATAGATCCTAGGATCTAGGGTCTGGATTAATGTAGGGTTAAGATTGATCTGGATGGGTCCTTAATGACCTCATATAAAAATGAGGTCAACAGAAGCTGGTTGCCATTCCTCTTCCTTTCGGAGACGAGGTTCGGCGCCATTTTGGTATCAGATCTGGTAAGATGCAGCCTCAACGTAATCGACAATGTCCTGTCCGTGACATTATGGTGAACGATTTGCAACGTAATGTCCGCAAATTGCAACAAGAGCTGGCCCGGAGAGAGCAACAAGATGTAGAGAACTATCAAGAAGAAGAAGTGGTTAATCCCTTCCATCAGGATACCTCCAGCAAAGAAGAAGACCTCCGTCAACGGCATAGGCCAGTCCGTCCGATGTTCAGGGATGATGGCGGGATTAAGGTCGATCTCCCTGAATTTGAGGGAAGGCTTGACCCGAATGAATTGTTGAATTGGATACATACTGTAGAGTGGATCATTGAGTTCAAAGAAGTGGCTGCTGAAAGAATCGTCAAACTAGTCGCGATCAAGCTTCGGAAGAACGCTTCCCTGTGGTGGGAAAATCTGAGGCAATAGATCTAGAGAAGTTAAGTCCAAGATCACAGACTGGGACAAGATGAAGAAAGAACTACAGCGCAAATACCTTCTGGAACAGTACTGATAAGAACTGTTCTTGAGGCTTCACCGACTGCACCAGCGTCAGTTATCCGTTGAGGAGTATGCCGCTGAATTCGAACAACTGGCCTTAAATCGCGACCTCATCGAGCCAGAAGAGAACACTATCACAAGATTCTTGGATGGTCTGCAGCCTTCCATCGCTCATATGGTGCAATTACAACCCTTCTGGACCCTCCAAGATGTCATCAATTTGGCATTAAAAGTGGAAAAACAACAAAGGACCACACTGTCTAGTCATTCTAGACCCAGAGAAATATGGGAAGGCAAACAGGTCCAGAATTCTAAAAATGGGGCGTCCAGGTCTCAGGAGAATCTGACCCCCTCACAATCAGTCGGGCGAGTGTGGAACCCGCCCTCGAATACTGCCAGGGCAATGTCAGCATGCAAATGTTTTAAGTCCCAAGGATATGGACATATTGTGTCCAATTATCCTACGAGAAAGGTGATCACGATTATTGAAGAAGAAGAGTTGGAAGCTGACACCACCCAACTGAAGGAAATGGATAGAGCGGAAACAGGTGTATCTCCTGAACCCACAATCATTTGTGCTGATGACGACGAGTTATTGGTCCTTCGCCGGTTGCTTGATACCCAAAGGGAAGAGCCAGTCCAACGCCACAACCTCTTCCGAACGAGATGCACCATCAAAAATTTAGTATGCCAAATCATTATCGACAATGGCAGCTATGAGAACATAGCTTCTTGTGCCTTAGTGGAGAAGTTGCAGATCCCCACTGAATTCCATCCCCGACCCTATAAGCTATCTTGGATTCAACGAGGTAGCGAGGTCGAGGTCTCAAAATGTTGTTTAGTTTCGTTCTCAATTGGAAAATTCCAAGATCAAGTTTGGTGTGATGTGCTGCCCATGGATGCCTGTCACTTACAGTTGGGCTGGCCGTGGCAATATGATCAGCAGGCTCACCACGATGGGGACACAAACACTTATACAGTAACTCACAGTAGAGAAAAGTTGTTGTTAATACCTATGGACCCTCATTGGAAAGAATTCACTAGGGATCCAAGAATGATTTAAAAGGCTGAATGCCAACTCACCCTTCAACAAACAGAAGGTGGATACCTCTTGTTGCTCAAGGAGAATACTATCGCTCAAACAGAGCTACCCATGAAAGCACAACAACTTCTGGATGAATTCCAGGATGTGTGGGTTGAGGAACTTCTCGCGGGATTACCACCCTTAAGGGATGTGCAACATGCTGTGGATTTGCTACCAGGGGCTGTCTTGCCCAAAAGACCACCGTATCGGCTTAGACCCGATGAGCACATGGTATTACAGTGGCAGGTAGAAGAGTTGTTGTCCAATGGTTTCATCCGCCCTAGTGTTAGTCCGTGTGCGGTACCCACACTACTTGTACCCAATAAGGATGGCAGCTACCGAATGTGCATCGACAGTAGAGCCTTAAATAAAATTACTATCCGCTATCATTTTCCTATTCCTAGAATTGATGACTTGTTCGATCAATTACAGGGGGCGACAATCTTTTCCAAACTAGATTTGAGAAGCGGATACATCCAAATCCGAGTACGAGAAGGTGACGAGTGGAAGACTGCCTTCAAGGTGAGGGACGAATTGTATGAGTGGTTGGTGATGCCGTTCAGACTATCCAATGCCCCAAGCACATTCATGCGCCTCATAAACCAGTTGTTCCAACCCTTATTGAGCCAATTTGTGATCGTCTACTTTGACGACATTTTGGTCTACAGCTCAAACTTACAGACCCACCTACACCATCTCCGACAAGTGCTAACGCTACTGCAGGAACTGAAGTTTTGTTGCCATCCTCACAAGTGTTTATTCTTGGACACCCGAATCTAATTTTTAGGATTCATTATCTCGGCCAAGGGAATAGAGGTGGACCCGAGCAAAGTGGAAGCCATTAATAGTTGGCTCGTCCCAAGTTCTGCGACCGAAGTGCGTAGTTTCCTTGGCTTGGCATCCTTTTATAGGTGATTTGTCTCCAACTTCAGCTTTCAGGGGCTACAGAGGAAGGTGACATGTGCCCCAGTTTTACACCTGCCTGATTTCAGCAAAGTGTTCCAAGTGGATTGCGACGCCTCTAATGAGGGCATCGGCGTAGTATTGAGCCAAGAGGGGCAACCCGTGGCTTATTTCAGTGAAAAACTGAATGAAGCTAGAAAAAAATACTCCACGTATGACAAGGAGTTCTACGCCATTGTCCGTGCCTTACACCACTGGAACCACTACCTTCTTTATAAGGAATTTGTCCTCTATACCGACCACGCGGCCCTCAAATTTTTGGATAGTCAGAAGAAACTACGGGAGTGCCATGCCACTTGGGTGGAATCACTGTCAGCCTTCCAGTTCCTACTTAGACACAAATCCAGGAAGAATAACCAGGTCGGTGACGCTCTAAGCCGAAGGTACATTTTGCTGCAGACATTACACACTAAGGTGGTCGGGTTTGACAGTATTAAGGATCTATATGCTGCTGCTCCCGATTTCCAGTCAGTATGGGCCGCTTGTCAAAATAGTTCTCAGCAACAGTTTCGTATTCAAGAGGGGTTTCTCTTTTTACGATATTGTCTTTGCATTCTGCAAGGTTTGTTTTGACTTGCACTTATTTCTGAATTCCATGATGGATGGTTGTCCAGACATTTTGGACGTGATAAAACGTTGGCCATGCTAAAGGAGAAGTTCTACTGGCCAACCATGAGAAGAGACATACTTCGTTATGTGAGAGGCTGTCGAGTGTGTAAGTTAGCCAAAACTCCAGTGACTAATGCCGGCCTTTATCTACCCCTACCAGTACCTCTCGGCCCGTGGGAGGATGTTAGTATAGATTTTGTTCTGGGGTTACCACGCACCCAAAGGAGCAAAGACGCTGTCATGGTTGTTGTGGACCGATTCTCCAAGATGGCTCATTTTGTAGCTTGTAGCAAAACTCTTGATGCAACTCATATTGGCGACTTATATTTTAGGGAGGTCGTCAAACTTCATGGCATACCGAAGTCAATTACGTCTGATCGAGATGTTAAATTTCTTAGTCATTTTTTGTGTACGTTATGGGGAAAACTGGGTACACGAATCCAATTCAGTTCGGTAGCCCACCCACAAACCGACGGGTAAACGGAGACAGTAAATCGTAGCTTGGGCAATTTATTGAGATGTTTTGTGGGGAAGAACCTCAAGCAATGGGACCTTATATTACCCCAGATTGAATTCACATTCAATCGCTCACCAAATAAAACAACAGGGCACAATCAATTTGAAGTTGTGTATGGCAGCAACCCGTTGACACCCTGTGATTTAATTCCAGCTAGCATCTAGCCGATGTACAGTCAGGAAGTTGAACAAAGATGTAGGGACATCCAGAAATTACACCAGTAGGTACAAAAAGAGATAGAAAGATAGAATGAGAAGTACCGAACCGATGCCAATAGGCACCGGCGAGAAGTTCAGTTTCAAGAAGGCAATCTGGTTTGGATCAAGCTGAGGAAAGAAAGGTTTCCCGCTGGAGCGTGCAACAAGCTAAATCCCAAAGCCGATGGACCCTTCAGGATTGTAAAGAAGATCAATGCCTATCAATTAGACCTTCCGGGAGATTACAACATTTCGGATGTTTTTAAAGTCTCGGATTTAACTCCCCACTACAATGTGGAGGAGTTCTTCCCCACCCGGTAGAATGATGTAGGGGCTAATAGCAGAGTATTTCCTTTCTTATGTTCTTTAATTGATGTTGCTAAATAAGTGGCCTTCGTTGTTTTGGCCTGAGGTGTCTATGTATAAATAGTGAGTTTAAACGTTAATAAGACAGATTTTTGGATTTGGTTCAGTTTAATGTTTTTGTTTTCCCTAATCTTCCTCTTCGTCCGTTGTCTGTAACTTGGTTTGTCCAAGGGGTGAAGCGGTCTCGGAGGTGGGAGGCTAGGTGAAGCTTCTCCTTCGAGAAGCTGGTCGCCGTTCCTCTTCCTTCCGAAGACGAGGTTCGACGTCATTATGCCTAATAATTATGTAAAGCTCACAATGAACACAAGTAAAATGATTCATTTGCATCAAAGATCTTGTACATATTGTGTTTGTCTTATTTCATTAGTGGATACATTCATATTTTAGTTACTAATATTTTTGTATAGCACGTGTCCAAGATTGACTCAAAGGGAAAGGCAAGAAAAGTCATATAAATGCCCGTGTGTTGTTGTTAAGGTAAAGGAAATCCAACCTTCTCCATTAACACTAAAAGTTTACCCAAAATTTCCCAAAAAAAAAAAAAAACACTAAAAGTTTATTCTTGAGGTTCTGATGCCTGTATTTTATGACCATTTTATTTTTTCGGGATTTGCAGCAGGGGCAGATGCACAGTGGGGGCAATGGGGGAACGTTCCCCCACTGGCCAAATGATTTGTTTTAATTTTATTTTTGTTGTTTTTATATATATATATATATATAATCATAGATTAAAAACCCGCCAATGCAAAAAAAAAAAAAAGAACGCCGCATCTCGAAGTTACCATGGTCGCCCTTGTCTCCGATCAAGTTTGCATTGGCCTTCTCTCATCAGTATCGGTAACCCGGAACCGTGAGAGTCTCTCTCTCTCTCTCTCTCTCTCTCTCTCTCTCTCACTCTGTAGCTGTTTATGCAAATCATATTTAAATTTTATTTTTTCCTCTCTGACTCTCAGTATGTGCAAAATGTCATCTTGCTGCGATGTGCAAAAAGCCGAAAAAAATGTTAAAAAAACAATTTTTGCTCTCTCTAATTTGTATTTTTATATCGTTTTCTTTTTTGAAAAATTGATTAGTTCTTTTTTTTTAAATCGTAAATTAAATTAATTCTTTTAAAAACTAAGTAGTACAATATTTTTATTTTAAATAATTTTGATAATTTAAATAAAACTTTTTCATATAATTTGTGTTAATCTTTTTCACTCGAGTAAACTTTAATTTTTTATATGAATTAATTTTTTAATTTATCTGATCTTCTCCGATGAGTGTATTATATTTATTTAATCTATAATCTATTTTAAAATTGTTAGAGAAGAGGATTTTAAAAATTAAAATTTTGTATATTATAGAGAGGACAATCGAAATTTTCGTTTCAAGAAATGTAAATTTTTTGCACATAAATTACAATATATTCATTAAAAATGTTTTTTTTATATTGTTCAAATATGTTTATTCACTTTTCCTTAATAATATATCAACATATTTTAGGGAAAAAATATGAAGAGATACTTTAACAGAAGGGCTCAAGTTGTTGAGAAAAATATCAATTATGTTCATACTTATTAAGAGGTCTTTGTTGGCCTTGAGATTATGAATTCCAATAAACACATTTAAAATAAATTACGAAGATTTAATCCTACATGATTTAATAATTACAAAGAATGGTTAGAGTACAGTCTCATCAAAGATGCAACTTATTGCTTATTTTGTTATCTTTATAGATCATAATAGGAGAGCAAGTAAGTGATGATAGCTTCGACATTTCAAAATTGAAAAAAAAGATAGATTTTAATATAGGCTGAAAAAAGTTGATAGTTCTTTTTTATTGTTGATATTTTGTGCCCCACATAAAAAAATTCCTGGCTTCGCCACTAATTTGCAGGATTATGAAGAGGATTTAGAGGGACTTCATATAGTTCAAATCTCACTGCTTAATCTAAAGTACAATATCATAAATTAGTTGAAATATCATGCTTAAAATTATGAGTGTTTAGTATTTCGGGAAGCGTCTGTTTCTGCTTAAAAAAAAAAAAATTCTACGTTTTCGCCTTCAATTTTGAATATTGTAGCAAGAGTATATTAAAAACCTTTATTTATTGAAGTTGGTTTAAATTGTAGTTTCATTAAATTGTCAGCTTATGGTGAACTCTTCATAGAAAATGGTCATATTTTGTACTACATAAAATATTCAACTTTATGCAGACTTGAAAATCTGAATTATTTTTGTCATAAAATCTGAGCATGCGTACTGCTGCCAACAAAAACTGTTCTGCTTAAGAAAGAATGAGTTTATGACATGAAAATGTTGCTGCACTACAGGCTCACTTTATCCCAATAGAAGACTAGGTGGTGCCGAAAAATAAATTTTTCCCCAATTTTTGAAGGAAGAGAGAATTGAAAGGAATTCTACATATGTATATAGAGTGATATGCGCATACAAGTTGCTTTGCCTAAAATTTTTATGGCTAAATATTAGTTTTGTGTTGTAATTAGTTATGATTAATATATATATATATATATATATATATATATATATATATATATATATATATATATATATATATATATATATATATATATATATATATATATAATTTATGTAAGTCCTATAAACGTGTACATTTAAACTAGTATATAAAAAAGTTGCATCTTATTAATATAAAAATATATTTTAAGTTATTTTATTTAAATTTAAATATTGTAATCCGCCTCTTGTATAATTTATTAATTTTAATCATATAAATGTTCTTTAAAAAGAGAATTTGGATATTTTAGAATAATTAAAAAAATGGATGAAATTTATCATTAAAAAAAAAAACTAATTTCGATAATTCACATCATAAGCCAGAAAAAAGCAAAATCTATATAACCATTCAAACACTGTTGAAAACAAAACACAAGACGTAATTCTCTCAAACAAGAAGTAAACTAATTCTCTCTCAAGTATAAAAGCTTAAAAAAACACCTGACACCTAATTCTCTCTCTAAACCTTAAACTGTACAAGAGAGAGAGAGAGAGAGAGAGAAAGAGAGAGAGAGAGAGACTCCTAAGTCCTAACCCTTACATATTTTCTTCCGTTACTTTGACGTCTTCCGAGAGTTCCACAGAGATCTCCGGATTGTTCTTGCCATACCTTTTGAGAAGGTATATGATCAGCAATATTTTAAGAACACCGATGAGACTAATGGCGAGCGTAAGAATTTCATGCGAAACCATTCTTACAGAGCTTTTAGAAATGCGAGGCGGTGGGCAAGGACATTTGGATTGAAGGGTTGTCTTTTATATAGAGAGTGGATATTATTTAAAAAATAAAAAAAAAACACGTTTTGTAACACGCTTTTAAAATGGTCTGGGAGGAGGTCCCCTCAGCGGGGAGGACCGGGAGGAGGAAAGCTTCGGATATGGAAAAATTGGAATCTAAGCAAATCGAAAATGGAAAGCTATTCCCTAGCATTTTTTGCTTTGAAATTCACTCATTTGCCGCAGTTTTTTTTTTGGGACATATAGGCCATTTAAGGCCATTTGACGCAGTTTTAATGCATGTGTTGTGGGTCAAGCTTAACGTTATTAGTTGCCGCGGTTTTAATGCATGTGTTGTGGGACAAGCTTAAAGTTATTAGTTGATAATATGTAATAAATAACAGATGTGCTGGCATATAACCATTGGTTACATTGTCTACTTCGGCTCTAGTCATTTCTATTTATATGGGCAAAACCTTTATGCAGCAGACATGAATACCATTTCCCTTTTTCCACTTATCTCTTCGCTACTTTTTTGTCTTCTTGCTGGCTGATCTTGGCTCAAGCACCGGAGGTCTTCTTCAAACGCGAGGTAATGAGCTTGAGCTTCCTTCTCAAGAGGTCCCTCTCCCGGCTACGGGTAATATTATTATTAGTTTTCATCATGACAAGAAATTTAATCCTCTCAGCACAACACTTCCAACAGGCTTAGTCAGCACCGACCAACTTAATCAAAGTTCCAAACCCGTCAGAACAGTGGCGGAGCCAGAATTTTTTATCTATGAGAGCACAAATTTAAAATTTTTAAAATACCCTCAGCTTTTCATTTGAGCTTGAAATTGACATTGGAGTTTTAATTTTTTTATAATAGTTGTTATAAGAACATAAAGTTTATAATAAGAAAAAATTTATTGTCATTCCACCTAAATCAATTTCATCACAAATTTATTTGGACTACATATTGTCATGTTCATCTATTTAAACTATTCTTTTATAGTATATTTTCATATCTAATTTAAATAAAAATATAATTAAAAAATATTTTATAATGAGTAATAAATATATAAAAATTTGAATCTTATTAATATAAAAATATATGGAAATTATAATAAGCATATTTTAAAACATTTAATTTAAATTTAAATATTAGAATCCTTTTTTAGTGTAGTTTGTTTACTTTAATTACATAATTTTTTTATAAAAGAGACATGAACTATTCAAATTAATAAAAAAATTGACGGAATTTTTTTCCTAAAAAATTATGATAATGTAAAGAAAAAATGATAAAAACGGAGAAAAAATATAAATATGGTGAGAAAGATAAGTTAAATATATATATTAAAAGAAAGATTCAATATGATGATCTTCCTCTCACCCATAGAGAGAGAAATAATGTACCGTAGTAAAATAAAAGTTTAAGATAGAGAGAAGATAGAGGTAGAAGAGAGAGAGAGATGGAGAGAGAGGGTGAGACCGGGGGGGGGGGGGGGGGGGGGGTGGTGTGGCCTCCTGAGCCAAAAAGGCATCCAACCACACTCATCTAATTCTCATTGACCTTACCCCTTGTAACTTCCTAGAATATAAGGGGTATAATACCTCGGCCATAGTTTTGACATGCAAGAACTTTGTTAAGAAGTTTAACTTGGATATGCTTTTTATTCTCGAAAAAAAAATCAACCCCACTTCTGTCTCTGACCAATGGTTCCTCTCCTCCCATTCCATATTTCCACATGAGTCTTTTTATGACAATTTTGCTCTTTCTAATCCAGGCCATATCTGGATTAAATGGAACTCCCAAAAAGTGACATTTAAGCCTTTGTTTACTTCTAGTCAGCTCATACATGATTTTATTCAATTGGGGTTCACTGATATTGCTTGCATCTCAGTTGTATGTGCTTCTAACTCTATTGTTGAAAAACAAGTCCTTTGGAATAACATATCTCACCTTGCGGCTAATATTAACATGCCTTGGGCAATCATGGGATATTTCAATTGTTGTAGACATTCGAATAAAAAAGCTAGAGGCTCTCCTCTCCGTAATAGGAAACTAGTGGAGCTCAATAACCTAATTTTTAATATTGGTGCTCATGATGTAGCCTCGATGGGGCATTTTTCCAGGTTGTTTAACCAAAGAGCAGATAACCCTATTCATATCAAACTGGATAGAGATCTCATTAAAGACATGTGGCTGAACACTTACCCTAGCTCATTCTACTCTATTGGCGACTCGAAAATCTCTAATCACTCTCCTAGCATCCTTCAGCCAGGTCCTCGCCTTAGGAGTAAGCACCATTTTATGTATAAGAATTATTGGGACAAGATCCCAAAATTTTGGGATGGGATTTTATCTATTTTCTCTCTATAAGATCAATGCTAAGATTATTGCTAACATAATGAGTGATTAAATGCCAAATATTGTTCATCCTAGCCAGGCTGGGTTTATTAAACATAGGATCATTTCTGATAATATTCTTGGCAACAAACATTTTGGGGAGCTTCAATTTGAAAATCAAGGAGAAATTTTTTTTTAGCAAAATTTAACATTCAAAAAACCTTTGACTCTATCTATAAAGAATTCCTCATAGCTAGGCTCCTTGATAAAGGCTTCCCCACTACATTCAATACATGGATCAAAGGATGCATAACTGATATTCAATTCTCTGTGGCGATTAATGGTGCATTGGAAGGTTATTTTAATTCCACTTCTGGTCTCAGGTAGGGTTGCCCACTCTTCCCTTACATTTTCTCGATTGTGATGGATGGTCTTTCATCCTGTTTTGAGGAGGCAGTGTCTAAGAAGAAATTCTATAGATAATATGTTGGAAACACTTTTTTTACTCATCTTTTATATGCTGATGATTTTCTTGTTTTTAGTAAGGCTACTTTGGAAAATGCTCATACTCTCAACAACATTATGTTCCATTTTGCTAAGTTGCCTGGTCTTCATATTAATGCGGAGAAAAGCACTGTCCTTTTCTCTAATAATTATATCCTAGACACTCATATTTGTAGCATTCTCAATGTTTAGAAATCTCAAACTCCAATAAAATACCTTGGTCTTCCTATCACACCAAAAAGACCCATATGGTTTATTTTAGCCCCTCATTAAAAAATTTTTGGTGCTATGAATGACTGGAAAGCCAAGTCTCTTTCTTTGGCGGGCATGTTACAATTTCTTCGATACACTATCTTCAATACCCTTGTGTATTGGATCAGTGGATCTATTATACCTAAAGGATGGTGTAAGTTAATTAATAAAGCTTTCTCTATATTTCTTTTACCTGTGACATTTTTTAAAATAAGCTTAATTTGGTAGCCTAGAAAGACACCTGTTTGCCTTAAGGATTATGGAGGAATTCGTCTACCTACCATTGACTCTCTTGATCATACTTATGTGGTTGTCCTATATCTGGAGACTTCTTCATTATAATAACCTGCTGTTTACCTAGTGGAAAGGGAATTATCATTCTCTTTTGTTGAAGCACTCTATGTTTGTATCAGTGTATTGGAAGTTTCTTTGTTCTGTGGCCATTAAAATCAAGCAAAGAATCACACTCAAAGTCCATTCCAATAGCTCTTTATCCTTTGTATGGGATACCTGGTGTAATGGTATGTTAATTATGGATTTGAGGAGTTCTTTTTCCTTAGAACACAACTCTTTGAATGCCTCACTATGGCAAGTTAGTAACTTTATACAAAATGGAGCTTGGTCCTTTCCTCCTTCCCTCCCTAATGACCTTGTCCTTGTTATTTAGACGGTTCCTATAGCTACATTGGAAATTGGTTGTCTGTGGATGGGGTTTGACAACCCAAATGCTAGAACCTTTGCTAAGTAGTATTTTTCCCATAATCATAAGGTCATCTGGCATTTAATTGTCTGGCACAAGGGATATGCTCTTAGATTTGCCTCTTATGCTTGGCTAGCCTTTAAATATGGTTTAAAGATGGATGTGGCCCTTGCTCATCAGGTTTATTGGTTGACACTACATGCAAATTCTGCTATTCTGCCTCTGAATCTCACTCGCATCTTTTTTTTGAATGAAATTACTCTTTTGGCAACCTTAAGCATATAATCCCATGTGGTGGTGTTTATCTCATGAGACCAAACCTACTCCAGCCTTTAATTTTATTGAGGAGCTTAATGTTGATAGGGAACTGCAATGTTTCTACTATCTTTTGATTAGTGCTACCATCCAGTTCATATGGAGAGCTAGGAATGATAGAATATTTAGTAATGGCATTGAGTGTCAAACCTCTATTGCCAAGATAATTAAAAGAGCTGTTTTATTCAAATCTAAAAACTGGAAGCATGGCTTTAGATTCAAGTAGTTTCTTGTCTATACTTGATTGGTATGGGCTACTTTCTACTCTCTTGTCGATTTCCTTATGGAATTCTATATATTTCTGTGAGCCTGGGATGTTTTGCTGGAGAATTTTTTGCTACGATTGGAGCTGCTATGTGGGTTTGTTCGATGAATTATACAACATTTTTATCCCTGGATGGCTGTGCTGGCAACTAGGGGTAGCTTGGTGGGTATTTTTGGAAAGGACTATGACGCTTGCTACTCACACTATCTTCCCCTAGGAAGGTCGTGCTGGCAACCAGAGTTTAAAATTTTTGTATCATCTATGATGAATTTTTGACTGAGCCTTCATTCGAACTGCGGCATGAGTGCTTTTGCTATTTTAACCTTTTTGGGTTATTCTTATATGATGTTTTTATCTTCTTATGTTAGGCTTTTATTTTTTGGGTTACTGCTGTTAGTTAGTTGCCTTACCTCATAGCTAATTTGTTCTAGCTCTCATTGTGGATTGCTTTCCTTTTACTTACTTGTATTTGATTTTCTATAGAAATGACATGGGCTACGACCCCAAAATTTCCCAAAATAGAAAAAAAAAACAATGTTTAATTTAAAATTTATTTTAAGAAGAGCGAAAGCCTAACATATATTAATAAATAATAATATGAATTTATGTTATGAATGCATAATGTAGGTGAGTTTCCCTTTCTCAGACTCCATTTTTAAGACAAGTCTCTTACATTTGGTACTTTTTTTTTCAGCTATGCAGCCTACCCAAATTAATAATGATGATAATGACACTTTTTTATTTCAAGTATATATGTGGGAGCCAATATGAGAGCCTTCTACCTTAATAAAATTAAGGTCCAACTCATCGTTTCTGATGTAGTATCCTGCACATAAAAGTACAAGTAAGCAAGCAAGAGGAGTAATGTAACAGTAAGTTCTTCTTGTTAGATAATAAAATTGTGTATCCCCTGCTTCCTAGCATTTCAGCACATATACTCTAAATGGTCTCCGATATTTCTAAAATAACTAACTATAAATGTAAAGGCAACAAAGGTACTAACATTCTAAAAGTAGATAAGTGATGGACTGCATGTAACTAACTACACATGTGCAAGGTAAACTAGTCCTCTGGTTTGTCTTAGCAATGATGCACATCATACGACCCTTCCACCAAAAGAGTCGCTACTAGGGTCTTTGATATTAGCTAAACCTTCATTAGGAGGATAATATGAATAAAGATATACAATGTTCAATGTGTTTGAGGTGTTGAACTTAACCAGCAGGTCGATAACATAAGCAATTTCATTAATACAATGAGTCACTAGAAATGGGTCAAACTTCCGCTTGCTTAGTTTAGAATAGGTTCCCACGGGAAATTGCTCTTTCTGCAAAAAAATCATGACTAAATCTCTAGGCTTAAAAATTTTCTTTTGCCGGTGAGCATCCACGTCTGATTTATATTTGGCATTAGAGTCCTCCTATTTTAAACGTACCTTGGACAGTATGTCTAAGAATTGGTTGACCTAAGCCGAAGCATCCTTACTTTTACAGTTTTGAATGACTTCCATATCAACAATATTTTTTGGCACTTTAGTATAGACAATACTAAATGGGCACATACACATAAATCAGTTAGATATTGAATTAAATGCAAATTCAATTTGGCCAAGGACTTCATCCCATAATTTTGGGTGTTCTTGCACTAGACAACGAAGAAGATTGCTCAATGTCCTGTTGATAACTTCGGTTTGTCCATCGGTCTGCAGATGATATGGTGAGCTTAATTGAAGTTGAGTGCTTAGTCGCTTCCACAGCTCACACCATAAATGACATATGAACTTCATGACCTTTTATGATATGAGGCTATGTGGTACTCCATGTAATTGGTTAATCTCCCAAAAAAATAGCTTAGCAATTTTTAATGCATCAAAAGTCTTCTTGCATGCAATAAAGTGGGAAATTTTAGATAAGCGATCCATGACTACCATTATTGAATCATTTCCATGCTTGGTTCATGGCAATCTGAGAACAAAATTAAGGCTTAGATCTTTCAAATTGGATTATGGGACTGGTAGAGAATGATATAAACATGTAATATGTCTGCTTCCTTCGTAATGTTGGCACAATGAACATCTCTAACAAATCTAGTTACATCATTTCTTAAATGCAGCCAAAAGAACTTTGTTTGCATTTGAAAAAGGGTATTGTCTCATTCCACGTGAGCCGACAGGCCTTCGCCATGTATTTCCAAAATTAGAAGCTTCCACCAAGAAGATTTTGGCACACATAATAAGTTACCTTTAAACAAAAATCCATATCTTATGGAATAGTTTCCCACTTGTTCCTTGTTAACACATTTCATCCAAATTTCAGCAAAGTCTGCATCTTCGGGATACAACTCTTGCAAGCATTCTAAGCCAACTAAATTAGATTACAGCAGAGTGATAAGGGATGACCACCAGCTTAAGGCATCATTAACTCCATATTGAGCTCCAATCTCATGCTTCAAAATAAATATAAATTTCTACAGAAATAAAATCCATCTTACATGCATATGATTTATGTTCTTCTAAGTGTTGATATAATGCAATGCTTTGTTATCGTTGCGGAGAACAAAATCTTCATGTAACAGATAGTGCTCCCTTTTTTTCAAGGCTGTAATTACTATATAGAGATCTATCTCATACAGAGACTAAAAAAGCTTTGAAGCATAGAGTTTTTCAGTACTCAATCAGCCTATTTTCTTGCGCTAATGCTACCCCAATGCCTTCGACAGAAGCATCATTTTCCATCAAAAATGGTTTAACAAAATCAGGAAATGCTAGATCTGGTGTTGTGAATAATGATATTTTAATTATCTTAAAACTACTTTGTTGTTCATCTCCCCAATAAAATTGCTTTTATTTGAGAACATCTATCATAGGAGATAATATAATACTGAAACCTTTAATGAATCTCTGGTAGAAGTTTTTTAAACTGAGAAAGCTCCTAAAATCTGAAAAGGATTTTGGAGTAGGTCATTCAACTATAAAAGCCACCTTCTTCGGGTCGGTGCTAACATCTACAGTCAAAATTTTGAAACCCAGAAATAAAACTTTATGCCTTGCGAACTCACATTTTGAGATATTTAAATACAACTTGTTCTGCCTTAAGGATTAAAAAATGTTTCTTAGGTGTCGATAACTGTTGAAGACTAGTATGCCATCAAAAAATGCCACACAACATTTATTCAAAAACAACTTCAAGACCTCATTCATCAAGTGCATGAAGGTTGATGGTACATTACAAAGACCAAATGACATTACTTGCCATTTGTATGGCCCTTAACATGTTTTAAATTCCGTTTTCCATTTGTCTCTGAGTCTGATCTTAATATGATGGTAACCACTACGAAGATCTAATTTAGAAAACACTTACGAGCCAGACAATCTTTTTAACATTTCTTCCATCCTCGGCATAGGAAATCTAAATTTAACAGTGGTTTTGTTAGTTTCTTGGTTGTCCATATACATTCTCCAATTGTCGTCTTTGTTTGAAACCAACAAAGCTGGGAAAACACAAGGGCTCTTGCTATGCTGAATAAGATTCTTGTTCAACAAGTCATTTACAAGTTGTTACAGTATTTTATGCTAGGTGGGAGTCATCCTATAATGCGATATGTTGAGTAAATTGGCACCAGGTGTTAGATTAATTTGGTGTTGAATGGTTATGAGTGGTGGTAGTTCATTCAGCAAATTTTCTGGGATAATATTAGAAAATTGTTGGAGTAGGATCTTAACCTCTTATGGTACATATGAATTATTTCCAAGAGCAGTTTGTTCCTTCATAATAAGTGCCATGATATAAGAGGATTCCTTCAAGACCTTTAATAAAGTATTTCCCTAATACTACAAACATAACACTCTTATTTTGATTGGCATCTAGTACATAGGTTGATTCGACAACAATCATAACCGCTTCCCTTTCCACTCAAACATATATGTGTTTGCTCTACAATCATGAAATGCACCCACATTAAATTTTCATGGACCGTCAAGAATGATATGATACACGTCCATATCAATTACATCACATAAAACTTCACTCGCATAATTTTTTCCATTGGAAAATGGCACTCAGCACATGTATGTGAAAGACATTTCCATTCGTCTTTGAACCTAACTAATTTTATAAGGGTTAGGATTTTTTGTGGTTTTAAATTGTAAGGCTTATACCATAGCCTTAGATACAACATTTTATATTCACCCACTATCAACAAACAAGTCACAATCCTTTATGTTTATGGTTCATTTTTTTTTTGAACAAAGTGTTTCTCTATGAATTGTTCGGATGCCTAGGAGCTAACAAGTATTTTTAAAGCACACAATTGAGCAGATAACCTTTGTTGCCTCCTACATCTTTGAGCAAAGCATTTTTTTTCTTCTTCATTATCACTTCCAACTGACATTTGCTTGACTTGTGACCTTGTTGGAAACGCCTGAAATATTTTATAGTAGTGAGTTTACATACATATTATCTTTGGATGGCCCTTTAAATTTTTATGTTCTCTTACTTCAATACTTCTATTAGGAGTGGCAGTTTGAAGCTGACTACTGATCGGTTGAGGCTACACCTTCTTGGCTTGTGATGCGTTTAAAGGAGCCACTGAATTACTATCTTCTAAATTTGCAATCCTTCTCCCCTGGCCACTCTGATTATGTCCGGTTAGCTACGCTTCAGTCTTTACTGCATAATTGATTGCATGTGATAATGACCAACAACATTTATCTCCAATTTTTCTTGAATTACATCCTTTAAACCACCTACATAATGGGAAACCAATTGATTTGCAGACTAGTTCAAATTATTTCTAGCACTCAACCTGTAGAACTCCTCAGCTTACTCACTGACAGAATGAAGTCATTGACTGCAGTACTGATATTGAACACAAAGTATCTTCTCATAATATGTTGGTAGGAAGTGCCCGTGAAGTAATTTCTCCACCCTATACCAACTACGCACTGGACCTTTCCTCTCCCTACGCCGAGATTACAATAACTGTAACCACCAGGCACTAGCACCACCTTTAAGGTGACAGACAACATACTTGACCTATTTTTCAAGCTCAATTTCCTTACATTTGAAGAAAGCCTCCACTGATCTTTATCAATCTAAGTAATCCTCAATGTGTTGATGACCTTGCTTTTCACCAAAACCCTAGGTCAAGGTGAGTTGACTTGGTGAAATTGACCAAGCTTGACCCCAAGACCCCTTCCATTGGGTTCAGTGGGTCAAACCAAGTCTGTGGAGCCCAAACTTAGGTCTCAGGTCAACTTGGTGGACTAGGTCAACCAAGGTTGACCAAATTGGCCCTAATCACTTCCCTTTTTGATCAAATAAATTCCAAAGCCCCATTAGCTCAACCCCTCACCAACTTGGACTTAGTTGACCATGTTAACTTAGTCAACTCATGGCTTGGTCAACTCTAGCCCAATTTAATCAAATTTTACCTATTTAGGTCAAATTCATGGTCTTTTTGCATTTAAAACTTTCCTAATCTCCCCTTGGCCTAAACCATAACCAAGGAGCCTTTATTTACCTTCTAATTAACCCTAGGAGTAATCTTGGCTATCCATCATGGGCCTACGATTATAAAAGGAGTATTAAGGCATCAATTAGATAATCTTGCTTTTGCTCTCACCCTAGACTATTCCAACCTGAGATTTTTTGTGTGTTAACTCCCTTAGTCTTGTTAAGATAACTGCTATTTGCATGTTTTATATTTTTGCAACTTGTATAGTTTTGATGATTCCAAATATTATTGTTCTAATGTGTAGTTATCTCCTAACAATTTTAGAAGATTTGTATTTGCTTTTGTGTGTACTAACATTTCAGGTGAAACAAACTCTCAAAAATGAAGTCTTCAAATCAAATTTAGCAAGAAATACCTTTTGGTTTTTGAAGCTTAAAATTATCATTTTATTTGAGAGGGAGTGATTGTAAATGAGTGAATAAAAACATACACACACACACACATAAGGAGATCATATAAAATTTATACTGATCGTACGGGACGATATCAGTTCGTACGGGACGATCAGACAGTTATCTCCTATTAAGATCACACGGAACGAATAGGAACTGGCCAGAAAAATTTTCTAAGTCCTATTCATCCAGGACGAAATTAAAAATGGTCCGGGACGATTTGCTCTCTGTAAGATTTTCGTCCAGACGAAAATAAATTATCGTATAGGACGATTTGCTCTCTGTAAGATTTTCGTCTAGACGAAAATAAATTATCATACAGGACGATTTGCTCTCTGTAATATTTTCATCCAGACAAAATTAAATATCATCCATGACGATTTGGTCTCTGTAAGATTTTCATCCGGACGAACAAAATTTCGTCCAGACGATATAACCGACTTAGGACGGTTTTTCTGCAGTTTTTGGAAATGACCTTGTAATAACCGTTCGTACCGGACGAACTTGGTTAGTACAGGACGATCAGATTGTACGAAAACATATTATACACATATACAAACAGGTTCGTTTCAAGGCTTTTAAGTAATATCGTCCAGGTCGATCCACGATCGTACAGAATGATCCACTGCGTACAGAATTGAAAACTTGCAGTTTTTGGGCGGTTTTTCTTGTCTTTTCTATAAATAGTCCAAATTAGACTGCCACCCAATCTTTTTGTCATTTGATCTTCGTGCCTTTTGAGAGAATAGTCAAGGAGAGAGTGGAAGAGTGCATTCAAAGGAGGATTCCTACCACTAGAATGTGAAGGCTTCACTTGGAGTTTAAAGATAAGAATCTCTACTTGTGAATTGGGATTACTTCACTCTTTTCTTTCTTCCTTCTAGATTTCTTGTGAGAAGATCTGTCAAGGAGATCCGGTTCGCTGCCGACACTTAGAGAGTGTGAATAACTGAAGGGTTCGCTGTCGACACTTGGAGAGTGTGAATAGCCGAGGGGTTCTCTGCCTACACTTGGAGAGTGTGAAAGGATGAAGGGTTCTCTGCCTACACTTGGAGAGTGTAAAAGGACAAAGGGTTCTCTGCCCACACTAGGAGAGTGTGAAAGGACGAAGGATTCTCTGCCCACACTAGAAGATTGTGAAAGGACGAAGGGTTCTCTGCCCACACTAGGAGAGTGTGAAAGGACGGACGGTTCTCTGCCAACACTAGAGATTGTGTAAAAGGATGACGGTTCTCTGCAGCACCGGGTAGTGGTGAAAAGAGTGTTTTGTAAAGGCTTCTCCGCCTTGCTGTGGGTGCAAAAGGAGAGTCACTATTAGTATTATTGCAATACTCAGAGGGTGCCTTTGGGGAGTGGATGTAGGTCTGGTTTAGACCGAACAACTATAAATCTTGTGTCATTTACTTTACTACTGTTTATTTTCCATGTTTTTCTTTTGTTTAAAAACTCTGTGGTTGATAAACGTTTTCTATAAAAATTTAATAAAAAATTTTTCATTTCGGTTCGACACATTTTCAAAGAGGGTTTAAATTTTTAAAATACCAATTCACCCCCCTCTTGGTAGCCTTGGGACATTAACTTAGGTCTAACAACCTATTAACTAGACTCAACAAGTCTCCCTCCACCTTTTCCAAGCCAAACCCACTGGTCCAAGCTCGCTGTCGGCGAGATCTATGGCAAACCAAAGCTTAAACTTTCAAAGGCAAATTCCCATCGATCTAGTACATTTCAAAATATGGGTTCTTCTATAAAAAGGTGCATGGATAATTTATAAGTGCGATAAACCCAAGATCTCATGAATCCGATCATTGGATTAGGTAAATTCCTCAACGCTAGTCTAGAATATGTAGAGCTAAATAACTTTTCATTTCAAACAGCGAGAACAGTCCCCCATGAATGCTCTTCACTTGTACTATCAATGTTTAAAATTTCATGAGATTTGATCGAGCCAATCGATCAAATGAGATGAAAAATGAGTTTTAGGGTTCAATTTATGTAGCCTTCGCATTACGTAATATTGAAATGCTTATCAATAGTTCAGATTTAGCCATTTAGTAGCATTCATTCGACCGTAAATTCGATCCCTCAGATCTGCTCTCTGTTTGGAATTATCTGGGCTACTCGTTTCAACTGCAGAAGATTAGATGACAGAAGATTCTCACTAACGTGTTTAAGTGAGTCGCAACTGCCATTCACTAATTAGGTAATGATTACTTGCAGTTCAATCATCGCACCGCCATGAATGATTGCCCCTTATTTTAGTCTATCCAACTAGAGTGCGCCGCTGAAACTGTTAAAAAGTTTTTAAAATTATTTTTTATATATTTTTACATATATATTCTTTTAATTATTAAAAATAATTATTAATATATATATATATATATATATATATATATATATATATATATATATATATATATATATATATATATATATATATATATATATATATATATATATATATATTAAAAATTATCTGCTTTAATTTTAAATTAATATTAATTTAAAATATTAAAAATATTTTTGGATTGTTTTAAATATTGAGTATTAATAATTTTAAATTTAATATTTAATTAAAAAGATTATGATTGTTAATTAAAATTTAATTTTTGATTTTTAAAAATATTTATTTTAGTAAATATTTAAAGTATACTAATTCAAAAATTTTGTTCAAGTTAAAATTTAATTTAAATTAAGATATGATATTTAATTACTTTAAATTACCTTTATATATTAATATATAACTAATATCTAATTAATATTTATTGATAATAAATATTTTAAAATAATAAAAAAAAATTTATTTTCAAAATTAGAGAATTATTTTTAATTATTTAATTTGAAATGACGTTTAATATAAGAAATATTCTTATTTTAAGTAATTTTTCATTAATTCAATTATTTAATTAGCATTAATTAAATTAAAATTCAATTATTTTCATAAAATCATATAAAAATAAGCTTTTACAATTTCAGAGAACTTTCAATATTTAATATAATTTACTTTAATTATTTTTTAAATTATTTAAATTCCTTTTAATTGCTTTAAACTTTAAAAGCTCATATTAAATTCATTTAGAATCATAAAAATTAATATAATATCATAAGATTTTTTAGAAAATTAAATATATTTATTTAATATTATTTTTTAGAGACTTAAACCTTTTTTAATTCATTATTTTGTATTATTTTAAACACTTAATTACTATTTAATTAAATATTATATTAAGTATTTTCAAATTTAAAAAAATTATTTTGAATTATTTTCAAACTCTCTTTTGGATGACGAGTAGATCTCTCAAAAGAAAATAATTTTTAATTATTTTTTAATTATCTTATTTTTAAAACTTATATATATATATATATATATATATATATATATATATATATATATATATATATATATATATATATATATATATATATATATATATATATATATATATATAAAATTAAATATTAAGAGTCCTTTTGAATTTTTAAAGATAGGGTAATGCATATAAATAGAATTCATAGTGAAGGATTAGTGAATAATTGTATCGCAATGATTTACTAATTAAATCACTAGTTTTATTAATTACTATTTAAATCTCTTACATGTTTAGGATAAACGAGCACTTAGCTGAGGCTCTTTTGGTTCTAAAGATAAGTGTTAAATAGTAATTAACTCTAATTAAAATATAAAATTTATTAAAAATATTAACTTTCCAGAAATCAACCTAAATTAAAATGTCAATTCCACGGTTAACTGTATTTTAATAACTAGGGTTCGAAACTTCTAAAAATCATAACTTTATATTGAAAATTCAAATCCATCAAACTCGAAGTATAATTACTCCCTATAAGGTCTAATATTTAATTAAAATACTAGGGCTCCAAAATATGGCTTGTTTCTAAAAGTCACCTTTGGGCCCTTTTTACCTTAAGGATAGGATCACCATGGGCGATCTAAAATTCATTAGTTCAACTTGAACTTAAAAGAATACTATCCTAAGCATTAAAAGTGATCAACCAACTAAAATATTAAAATTGACCCCAAAGCATTAATACTTAAACTTTAATTAAAAAAAAAACCCTTTTATTCTTTAACAAATCATATCACAAACAACTTAAACTAATTACCCACATAGGACATACCTGAGACCACACATCCTACTACATACATATAGAATTGTTTGTTAGGACACGGCTTCTAGCTCTAAGTTAGGCCGGTGTTTTTTTTTTTTTTTGTTTCTGTAATGTGACGCTCTACATGCATGTGACACGTGTGCTTGTTATTTTTTTATTTGTTGTGATAATTATTATGATAATAAGCTTTATTATTATATTATCTTTATGATGTGCTGCTTGATAGATTACCCATATGTTAAGGGAGATCTTGATTCTAATGATGTTTTCTGAAGGTGGCCATGCTCTGCAACATTAATTATGAGGGCTAAAATAAATAAATCATGTATATATAATTGCTACAGGTGCTTCAACTGATTAGCCCTCAAATAAATAAGAGTATTGCCAAGTTTGGCTAGCATTAGTAATTTTATTTATATATATAACTTCTTAGGATTTTTATTTTAACTTCTTAGGATAACTCTATGGAAGAGTCTAGATTTTCCTTCTTTCTAATGTAATGTGTTTGATGTATCAAGTTGTGAAAGTTTTTAAAAATAAGGCATTTCAAATATAAGGGATCCAAAGAGAAAAGAAAATCCTTTACAAGGAATTTGTTTTCATTTGGGTACCCTATGAAGGACAGACCATAAGAAGACTGGAGGAAGGTGATTCATAGAAGGACTAGAAGACGAAGATTGTGATGAAATGCCTTTTTTTAAAGACTTGTGTCATTCAGTATGATTAGAATTTATGTTGTTGTCGGTGGAGTCTGGTCACCATTACTTTTTTACATACTATAGGTTGTACATTATATGACACTTTTTATGGAATTTTAGACTTTCTTTCTACTATGGTGGATATTTTTATTGATGTGTTTACTTGCTTATGCAATAGAAATTACATGATTTTTATAAGTTTGTTTCTTGTATGTGTGTGTGTTTGATTTTGTTAGGCTCTTTAGGGATAAAACTTTTTATACTCATAATTAAAACTTTAAAAATTTAGAAATTAAATAACATAAAAAGCTAACAATCTAGGGAATAAGATGAAGATCATTTGGGGTAGCATGCATATTAATGCATCTTCTCTTTCCTTGCTTTAAGACACTTTCCCATTTACGTGTAGAGTTCTGATAATCCGACCTATGAGGATGATGTGCTGAACCTATGGAAGCCTAGTCTTTATAAAAAATTATTTATATTAGCCTTTTTTAAATTTCATGCATTCATAAATTGGAGATTTAACTAGCATGCATTGCATTAAAAACTAATTAAGAATTAAAATTTAATTACATTAGTTTTAGAAGCATACTATCTTATATAAGTATAAGGCCACTTAGGAACCTCTCTAGATGTCAGCCTTAACTTCCAAAAACTTATCCACCCACTCATATTTCATAAAGACTGAACAACATAGATTTTATACGATTAGGTGATTAGCTGACTTTACTTTTCAGGAAGGATATAAGTTTAGAATGTATTAGCTATGACACGGGTGTTAGTGTTGTTATTGACCTTGAATTTTTTAGAGCCTTGGGTCAAAGGGTTGACCTGGTCAAATTGAACCCCAAGACCACCTTCTTTGTGTTCCAAGGGTTAGACCAAATTCATTGAGCTCAGTCCCGTGTCTTGGGTCAACTTGTTGACCGAGTCAACCTGAGTTGACCCATTGAGCTCTAACGAGTCTAATATAATTTCAAACCTGTTCTAGGCTCAAACCCTCGTCTCTTGGACTCATTTGACCAAGTTGACAAGGTCAACACATGGCTTGGTCAACCAATGCCTTAGTTGGTCAAACATAGGCTTAAATTAGTCAAATTCCCTCCTTTAATGGATTTAAATGTTTCCTAATGCTTCTTTGACTCAAATCCCAAACTAATCAGGTTATATTCTTTCCTAAATTATATTGGATGATCTAGGTCTTCCTTGTTGACTCTAACCCTTTAAATACCCATTTTAGGGTTTATTTTGAGGTTCTTTTATAATATCTCCCTCGCCAAGCATCCTAAACCCTTGAAGCTTTGTGAGAGAGCTACAACAACCTCTCTTCACTTTCCCCAAGCCAAAGACCGACAGTTAAAGCCGATGACGACGAGTTTTCTAGCGACCCGAGGCTTCAAAACTTGCTAGGTGATTTCTCATTAATTTAAAGCAATTGAGATCACGATTTCTTCTACAAAAAAGAGTGTGGAAAGTCTACAAATGCAACAAGCCATTAAACGGGTAAAATCGTCCATTAGATCAAGGTAAATCCCTAACCCTACTTAGAAGCACATAGATCTAATTAGCTTCTCATTAAGCATGTTTTAGACCGTGAAAATGGTCCCCGATGAATGCTCTTCACTCCTAGAACTTACCATTAAAATTTGGTTTGATTTGGTGCACCCGGTCAAGAGAAATCTTCAAAAAATGTATTAGGGTCTCGGTTTGGGTTCACATATGTGTAGGATGGATCTGGACCGCCGGATCCGAGATCAATGGTCCAAATTCTGCCGTATGGTCTTTTAGATCCGACCCACGCTCCGCTCGGTTGTTGGACCAAGTCATTCGGCTCGATCAGAATTGTCTGTCTGAAACAACGGAGGATTGGACGGCTCTCACACTCTGCCAACGTGGATAAGTGAAATCCCAACCGTAGCAATCATTGACTCGGTCATTACGCAATGATTGCAGGCGACGCAATCATTGTGTCCCAAGGGAATGATTGCCCCGTGGACCGTGGAGCCAATGTCGGGTCGACATGTGTCACCCTAAGGCTTTTTCTGGGTTATCTATTTATGTTAAATGATTTTAAATAGGTTTTGACCTAATAATTGATAGAAAATCAAATTTTAATAAAACAAATACTTATAATATATCGAATTGCTCATATTTTAATTCTCTTTAATTTAAAATTAATTTAAATTTAAAATAGTGTGTATATTTTAAAATATTATTAAAATAATAATTTTTCTATTTTTATAATAATAATAATTATTATAGTTATAATTTTTTTGAATATCATTATTTTAATTATAATTATTTAAATAATTATTTTTTTGATCATTTTGTTATGTTGTTGTTATTATTATTATTATTATCATTTCAATGATTATTGTTTAATTATTATCATTTTGATTATTATTATTATTTTATCATTACTACTATTGTTATTATTATTATTATTATTTTATTTATATAAATTATTATTATTATTATTTGAAATATAATTATTTTATTAATAAGAAAAATATTATTAATTATTTAATTTAAATTAATAATTAATTTCTATAAGTTATCCTACTTAATTAATTATTTAATTTATTTGATTAATAATTAATTAATTTTAAATTAAAAATATAAATGTTTTCCAAATTTACAAAAAATTAATTTTAAATTATTATAAATTACACAAAACTTGATTCTTAATTTTTTTTTTAATTTAGTAATTATTTTTAAATACTAATTACTTTAAATCATTTTAAAATATCATTTTAATACATTAAATTTTAAAAATTCATATCTTTTTCTTTTTAAATCCGATTTTTGTGTATAAGACCTTGAATTTTTCAAAAAATTTTGAATTTTATTTTAAAAATATTTTCAAATACCAAAATTTACTCTTCTATTATATTTTATGTATTATTTAATTAATCACTTATTTAACTATTATTTAAATAATTAATAACTTCATTATTTTGAAATTATTTTCAAACTCTTTTGAAACCTCATTCAGGTGATTAGTGGATCTCCCAAATACCTATCAATGGAACTATTTTGAATTAGAATATTTTATTAAACTTATATATTCATATATTTAATATATGGGTATTTCAAATCTTTTTAAAATTGCCTATACCACTAAACTCATTATTTTGGGAGATCCGTTGCATGAAATTTTAAACATGGATGGTATACATGGCTAGCATTCATGGGGAAAGGATTAGTGGGTGGTTGAGTCCTAATCACTCTCTAATCACTTCCACAAGCGAGCTTAATTATTTTCAATTATCGTATCTTGCATATGCAGGATGCACGAGCACTTAGCCTAGGCCCGCCTAGATTTTAGGATTGGTGTGCATATTGTTTTTGTACATTCCTTGCATGTTTATCTCAAGAGTTAGTCCAAAACTTTATTTTAAATCTGTCTAACGTAGTGACACCTTAAGGACAATAATTAAAGACCCGTCTAGCAAACTTAGAAACATTCTAGGAGCTAGAATAGATCCCTGAATGACTTGAAACTCTCAACATATGAACTTAGTGACATCCTAAACCTTTAAGAATTTTCTAGAAATTTTAAGGGCCCTTTAAACTCCTTAATTAATAAAACCTAATTTACCCATTAATTAGGCCCCTGTAACTTTTAAATATTCTAATAAATTCATTTTAACTTAAAAAATTACATGTAATACCTCAAATTGTTTAGAATTTAACCTTTGACCTTAGATAATTAGGGGTCCTTAGGTTGAACTTAATCTAACCCCTAATTTAACCTTAACTAAAAATTACCTTTTGCCTTAATTAATTAATTATTAATTATTAAAAATTTCAAATTTTGACAAACATTTGAGAACATCTTCTTAGGTCATTCCTAACCTTCGAGGGTGATTCCAGTCAGTTTGGAGTTGATTTGGATCAAAATCATAAAATCACTCCTTATTAAGCATTTTTTTAATAATTCATTAATTGCCCAAATCTTCTAAAATCCATATCTTGACCTAGAAAACTCCAAATCTAGAAAAATTAAAGTTTAATTACTTCTTGTAAGGCCTAATATTTAATTAAATTACCAAAACTCCCCGAACCTAGCTTATTTCCTATAGTAGCCTTTTGAACCCCTTAGCCTAACACCTAGGAGGACTCGAGACTTTCTAAAATTGGCTAAAGCAACGTAAACTTTAAGGATTACCGCCCTAAGTATTAAAATAGATTCACAAAATTAATTAACTAAAATAGATCTTAATCTGTTAATACTTAAACCTTAATCAAATTTCATGTTAAAACCTTTAACAAATCTGAACTTTATGAAATTAGAACTAACTACCCTATGTAGGACCTATCCAAAGCCATACAAGCCTACCACACACATAGAGTTTTTTGTTAGGGAACAACTTCTATCTCTAGGATTAGGGCTGATGGATTAAAAATCAATTAAAATAAAATTTTAATTACATTAGCTCTAAGAGTATTCTCCTTACATAAGTCCAAAGCCAATTAGGAAACTCTCTAGACGTTGGCCCTACTTCCAAAAACTAAACTACATACCCATCTTTCATAAAGATTGGATAACATAGATTTAAAACGTTTAGGTGATTACCTGTCATCCCTTTTTAGGTAGGGTAAAAGCCCAGGTACATTAGCTAGGACACAGGTGTTAGTGTTAGGTAAAATATTAAGCCCACCTTAGATCTAAGATTTGAGGCTACTACGTTGTGTGTTTCGTAGTAGGCCTAAATAGTGGGTGTTGACCTCATTTTCTTTTTCTTATTATTATTATTATTATTATTATTATTATTATTATTATTATTATTATTATTATTATTATTATTATTATTATTATTATTATTATTATTATTATTATTATTATTATTATTATTATTATTATTATTATTTTTATTATTATTATTATCATCATCTTTAATTATTTCATTTTTGCCTTGAGCATGTTTAATCAAGTCAGTTAGCCTTCGTCGAGCCTAGTTTAATTCAGGTCGATGCTGATTTAGGTCTGATTGAGTTGATTCAAATTTGATTCCATTGAAATTGACTTGATAAAAGTTCAATCTAACTTGAATCGACTCGAAATTGGGTTAAACTAGACCCAATCGCATTCAATTAAATTAGATCCATTCATTTTTAGCCTCGTTGAGTTTGATTTGATTCGAGCTGTTGATTTATTCAGATTTAATTTTATTAGTTTGGTGGAGTCTGATGTGTATTCAATCAAACCCAAATCAGCTCGATTCAAGTTAAATCAAGTTCAATCTGGACTCCAATTTGATCCTGAATTCAGCCCAAATCTATTCCCATTTGATTAAAGTTGCTTTTAAAATATTTTGAATATAATTCCACATCAAGTAATTATTCAAATGTCTTTGATTTTGTCAACCATTTGATCCTGTCATTGCCAGATGCCTCAGTCGTGTGAGGTATTCATTTTAGAAAGTGTACAAACGTTGATTTATGTAGGAAGCTCAAAAAAGTGTTATTCGATGTATATAGGCGGGATTAAGAAGGCAGAGCAGCGGGATGATCTCCAGTGCTCGCAACTCTCCCAAGACCGACCCCTTTACTCTCACTTTCTCTCCCCGATTTCTCTCTATTCACATAACACCTCTCTCTCTTTCTCGGGTAGAAGCTCCCAGTCGAGATTTGGCTCTCTCTTACGCCCGATCTCTCCCCCTCTCGCCCCCCTCCCCCATTTCACCTTGGTTTGCAAGTTCCAAGGGACGCCGAGCCTCCCCTCTCTCCGTCGCTCCCTGCTCGCATGACCAAGAAGAAAGACCAAAGCCCGTTCCCTCTTTGGTTTTATTTTTCTGGTTTACAAGAAGCCGAATCCCCCTCCCTTTCGAACCCCTCACCAGAGCCAGACTCGACGCCGCCCTAGCCGACACAGCCGCTGGGCTAGCTTGCCTTCTCTGCCCTAACCGCATGTTCTCTGTCCTTTTGGCAAGGTAATTTCTTTTTCTTATTATTCTTCTTCTTTCTCCCATTTTCTTCTCCTTCTTCTTCTGATTCATCTTCTTCTCCCCCCCCCCTCTACCTCTTCTTCTTCTTCCTTTTCTTTTCCTACTTTGTTTATAAAAAAAATCTTTTTATTGTGTATTTGGGATATCATGTCATGTGAGTCATGGTTGCTATGAAGTTTCAAATCTTTTCCATCTGAGATTGTTAAAGATACATGGTAAGAATGAATTCATTGAGAGAAGAGTTTGGTTATTTGTATTGCTGTAGCATTTTGTTGCTTTGTCTTGATTTCCTTTCCGGCCATCTTTAATTTGGCCCATTTATTTAGTTTCATATTGTTGCATATCAATTGTCTGATGAAATGCTCCTATCGAAATGTAAGGATGAAATTCTTTTCTTTGTCTTGCCAAAACCTTATGTAAATACCAGAAATTTTGTCATTGCTAAAAACACTTTGAGAGCTTTAAATGTGACAAATCTCTACCAGAACATCATGAACAGTTAAAAGAAAATCTCAAGATGTTCTCTTATGAAGTGGAGTCATATTCTTATTTTAATACATGCATGAACGTTGCTTATTTTTAATGCCACATTTGTAAATTTGGTAGAAAGGTTGGTGATTATACCAAAAGTGAATGAATGTTCGGAATATGCGAAATTGTACTTAGTCTCTATTAACTAATCTCTCATTCAATGGTATGTAATGAGAAGTTTGGAAACTCGTTGGTAAATTCTGAGAATTGCCTTATATCGGAAGCTAATTACTGAACTTTGAGGGTTGTTGCAAAGCGTTCTGAGGTAGAAAATCCTAAGATTTGCTCTATGTTGGAAACGTTTTTTTTTTATTTGTTTTTTATTTGGAGACTTTGTAATTCACTTTGTGTGGGAATGTTTCATGATGCCTTATGTTTCAATTTTAAACAAGCTTTGGGTCTAACTTGGAATGACTCTGTTATGTTGGATAGTGACGCATATTCTGTGTTGGAACAAGTAAGTACGTTGAGGGTTCATTTGACCACTTGAGAGCATAGTTTTTGATGTGATACTCATATATATATTTGCTAAATCTTTAGTGCCTTGTGTAATTGTTGCATTAAAAGATATCCACGTCGGTCTTTATTTCTTATGAAGATATGTATGGATTTATGTGTGGTGGTGCTATGGAGATGGTTGGATGGTTTCATGAATGGTTTGAGAGGACAATTATATTGTGCTGAAATATCTCTTTGGAAGAATTATATTATGTTGAAATATTGTTTAATGAATTACAAAGTGCTTAATTTTGTCTCTTATTCATACGAGATGCTATTGATTGGGAATATGATCATTTTAAAGAAAAAATGAATAAGCATAAAGATTTTATAATTTTCTTCTATATACGTTCATGGTTGCTTGACTTGGAGAAATATAACTTTGGCTTTCGCCCTCAAACATGTATGTTCCATCAATATGGGTTTGTGGGAATATGAAGGATGATTTAGCATATGTTCAAAATTCAATCTATGAACTTCAAGAGCATGTTTTCTTGCACTTCTTTAGTTACTTGATGACTGTAAGTTTTGGAGAGAAATGATTTTCATTTATTTTGTTCACTCTTTCGTAAACAATTATGTTGGAAATCATGTGCTATATGATTATCTATATTTAAAGCAAGCAAGTTGGTAGATATAATCACATATGGTAATGAGAGAAAGTGAAGTGAAGATTTGAAGGAAGAATGTAAATTTTGGAGATGGTTGGGTACTTAATTATATCTTTACTCTAAAGAGTCTAAAAGCTTACCAATGTTGGCAAATCGTGGATTTGACAAGTTTCCTTGTATATCTCATTTGGCGGCTTTTGTGATATTTTATGTGAGGATTCATGGCTCTATTGGAGGGCTATCATTTCGATGTTTTGTGCTAAATGTTGAAGGACTTCTAAGATTTTTTTTGTTAGGATGGGATTTATATGAAGTTATGTTTCATCTTTTTCATTTGGCCTCATGCGATGATTAAAAAAAATTTTTTAAGCCATGTTTTTGGGTCTTGGTGGCATTGTCAAATTTCAATATTCAGTGACTTGGCTTGAAAGCATAGTCTCTTTTATTCCCAAATGGTTATGGTTTTATTGTTATAGTTTTTGGTGGAAATATAAAGGTTGATTTGGCACATGATTAATAGCTCTACTTACAGGTTTCAAATATGTGTTTTCTATGCTTCATCAATTATGGGTTGATTAGGTAGAAATTTAAGATCTTTTGTAATAGTCTTTCCTATGAAATTATAATGCATTATCTGACTTGCATGAGTAGAAGAGTAGTTTTTTAAAGTGCTCTTTTTGTTGGAAAATTTTATGGTTCAGCTCACATTCGAAAGATTGATGGTTTATCTTATGTTGAAAGGTTTCATGAGTTGCATCATTCTGTTTAAAAATATTTTATAATATGTTTTGTGAATGTTTTATAATAGAAGGCCTCATGAAACCTTCTTGCTAGAAGATTTTTATGAATTGTACCCCACACCGAATGAAAGAGCACTTGATTTGTCTTCTTTTTGTGTCTAAAAGTTTTAGTGGATCGTTTATGTAAGGCTTTATATGTTGTTTCATTTGGAAAGTTTCATAAGTAAATTTTTGGATTTGGAGCTCTATAATTAGCTTGGTGTTGGAAAGCTCTTTAGTGTCTTTTTGGAATGAAATGACATTTAGTGTGTGGATTGCCTTTCTCTTGTTTGTATTTGCTTCTAAAAATTATGTTTGGAAGAATGTTGAAGGAGGCTTGTTTTGAGTTTTAGTTTTTGGGAGCTTGTTCCCTTTCGTCACTTTGAACTCTATTTATAAAATATTTTGGTTAGTCATTTCAAATGTGTCAAGTTCTTTGGTTGGAATGTGGGGAAATTAAAGGGCATTAAAAACATCCTCTCCCCTATTCATATTATATTGAATAGGAGTGAAGGGTGTTTTAGAGGAATACTTGACTTCAAAAAGGTATGCCCAACGATAAGATGCCTATACTCCTTTATTATTTTATTTTCTCACTCCTTCCTTTCTTTTTGGCATTTTGTAGTTTTTCTCTTTACTTCTCACATTTCTACTACTTTTCTACTTTTTGCCTTATTTCATTCATAGACCTCTAAACCTATTAATACACGTATGAATGTCTAAAGGGTTAGAAATGAACATCCTTTTCATCCCACAACTTTAGTGACACTTAAGAACAAAAATTAAGGACCGATTCTTAGATAACATAGACTTAAGATGCATGCTCCTTTTAGGATAGAGACATCAAAATAAAAACTTAGAGACACATTTTCCTAGGTTCAGTTTTCCTTAATCCATTAATAATAAACCAATCAACCTTAATCTAACTCTTAAAAAATGCACTAAAACAGCTAATTTATATTCAAATCATAATTAATGTTCATAATCATTAAAATATAAAACTCAAATAAAATTTAACCAATCTCTTAATCAACCTCTAATCAACTTAAAACTTAAAGGATGTAGACTAAATTAGGAGAGAGAACATAAACTAAAACTCTTTAAGATAAAATACTTCTAAAATCTAAAACTCAATCAAACCTAAAGCTAATCTCTTAAAATTAATCAACAAACCCCTTAATATATAAAAATCACTCCAAAGATGAAGTTTATTGGATGGACTACTCCGAGCTGCGGGGCTAAGTGTCCTAAGAAGGCCTGGTTCCTTGAGCCAGGTGGCATAACGCCACGAATGGACTTAATGGAGTGAACTATAAATTTAATTGATTATTAATAATTTAAACCAAATAAAACTCTTAATATAACTCTATCAACTTGGTTTTTAGGATGGATAACTCCGGACTATAGGGCTAAGTGTCCTAAGGAGGCCTGGTTCCTCGAGCCTAGTGGCAAAATGCTATGAACCAGTTGATAGCAAACTTAAATAATTTAATTCTTTAATTAATAATAAATCATTTAATTCACGTTTCTTTTTAATTTACAACCAATTAAAAAAATTCAACAAAATTAGTTATCACTAGGTAACCCAGGCCTACAAGGCTATTAAGTTAGCCCTAAAGAGGGTGAAATAAATCTCATGGCCTTGGTGAGAAACAAAAGTGGTAATCAAATTAACACAAAAATAAGAATTCTTAAAATAAATTTTAAAATATTAATATTTAAATATAAATTAAAATTCCTCTCTTAATCTTTAACAAATCAAAATACAATCAATTCCAACTAAATGATCCTATATAGGACATACCAAAAATCACACAGCCTGTTATACACATCTAGACTTGTTTGTTATGACACAACTCCCAGCTCTAGGTTAGGTCGATGTTTTGTTTTGCTATTCAATGTAAATTATTATTGCTAAGTTAGAGAACCACTATATTATTTTATGTTTTAGTAATTACATACACATGTTTTATAAATTCTAATCTTAAATTTTCTGTTAGTTATATTTTATTTACCTGCATTTCTTTTCTGAATGACATCTACGCTCATATATATATTTTTCTTTTATCTTATTTTACGAGGTGCATCGGATCTTGTATGGTCAAGAATCAAGCAACATTATTTGCTTAAGAGCTTTTAAGTGGTAGCGCCATAGTCAGGTATAATCTCTGTAACTTGTAAAGTAAACTCGTAATTATATATCGGAACTGCTACAAATCACACACATCTTGTTAATAGCTATTCTAGTATATTTAAGTAGCCAGCCATAGGTTAGTGCACTAACAAAACTTTGGCCCGATAGGTCAAAGCTTGCCCCCCCTTCTATGAACCCTAGAGACCCTTATGGTCACCTTAGGCCGGTAGTGTAGGCCTGCCCATCTGTGCTATATGCATCTTTTTTTTTTCACATGAAGTGGGCATCGCTAGGATGTTCCATTTTCTCTCAATTTTGGGTATGCTTCCCCCCCCCACCTTTTATGAGCCTTAGAGACTATTAGGATCATTTAGGCCTGTAGTGTAGGCCACCTATTTGTGCCATGAGCGTCATTATTTTCCCACATAAAGTGAGCACCATTGGGATAGTTTTTTATTGTGTTGTGATACAGGTACCTTGCCTGGAGGGTATCTGATGTGTTTATTTATTTTTTTCTATACTCTAATTGTCATGCATGCATTTTTTATATACTTTGCTTCACAATGTACCTTACTTACATGCATGCATTACATCAGTAGACCTAAGAATTTTTTTTCTTATATATCTGTTTCATGCATCATATACCGCACTAGGTATATTCTTTTGCATATTATAGAGTTCCTGATTGAAATCTTTAGAACTATAAATCATTGATTCCTTAGGATATAGCCTTCTTATCTTACATATATATAGGATGATTGATTGTGTTTAAGATGTTAGCTGGCAGCTCACTCTACGTAAGCATAAGCCCAGGTTGTATACTCCTCATTGTGTCTCTTTTCATCTTTGATGAATTATGATTTGCTCATTTCTTTTAAGATAGTAATCCAATCTTTGAACTTCTAAACTCAAAATCTTAATCACATCTTTATTCATTTAAAAATTTTAATCATCACTAAGGATAAAGAGAATAGTTTATTTTCTTCAGAATAGAACCTATGAACTTTTTTTGCTCACCAAATTAACAAGAGAATAATACACTGTCCTTAATCAAGAGTTTTTCTAGGTCAAGGCCTAGGATGTAATTAACTATGAGGGCTTACGCCTGTAGGAGATCGATCCCTATATTAAATAAACCCCATTCGAGTTGATGTATCGGGAAATCTCGTGATATTTTGGGTTATACATATTATTATTTATCAAGGTGTGTAGGCGAAAGCTGCTATCTTCCATAGCTAATCTTATTTATAAATCCATCTATTCCTTCATTGGCCTGCTTGTGTTGAGTGTAAAGGCCTACGATCATTTTGTCTTACAGGATATTGCAGTCATACTCTTTACATTCGAACCACATAAGCATCATCCTTTCGGAGACCCATAGATTTCTGATAACTACGGTGGGATAGGTTTCTCTCTCATCTTTGGATGTTATATTATTCACTTCTGTAGGTATTCCTAGTTTGATACCTAGTTTGAGTTCCCATTTTTTACTCCACTCTCTTCTCTTAATCCTTAGTGAGAGTTAGATTTTTTTTAATGTATAAATATTTAATTAAGATTTTGAGTTTATTAGATCTTTGTCTTGAATTCTTAAATTCAATTTCATATCTTTCATATCAATCTAGTTTGATTCTCTTTGCTCAAATCAAAATTTCAATATCTATTAATTCCTAAGTGGAATTCTTTTAGACTTAATCTCGACTTATATCATTTAAAATGAAAGTTCATATTCTATTTTTGATTACATGATTCACATACTTGGCATAAACTTTAATCTCTATCATTTCCTTGGTTGAGCTCTTCTTGACTTGCTCTCGACTCATATCAGTCCAAATAAAAATTTAAATACTATTTTCAATGGAAGGGTCCATAAAATTGACGTGTGCAAATTTTTCAAAAAGGAAAAGTTAACTTGTGAAAAGTTTGAGAGTTTAAAATATAAGACAAACTTTTGAGGAAATTTTTCTTAGAGAATAGATGACTTATTTTTCATAATAAAAATTTACCTCTAGTTTATTTAAAATATGAAGTAAGTATTGGTTGACTCATCTAAACACTTAAAGATGAAAAATCATGATGATTCATAAAATAGGAGTGTCCTCTCCCTCCCATCCCTTGTGTTGGATGATTTCATTTTTAAACTCAAATCTATATCAAAATGAAATTAGATTTAAAAATGAAAATTTTCTCCACTAGCTTCCAATTTTCTACCTCATAGGCATCTTTTGCATTTTATGAATCTACTTCATAAATTTCTTAATCAAGTTGTTCATTATTATCATAGGATTGAGTTTGTTTTATGAATTTTTCTTTCTTGCATAAAAGAGTGAGTTTTCTTCTTTTATATTTGAAAGATAATTTTACAACAGAGAAAATATTTTTTTTAGAGATTTAGAAAGGAAACCAATTACAAAAAAAATGAAAAGATGTGCAAAGCGCCAAAAATAAAAGATGCACGAACTGCATCAAAAGTGAAAAGAAGCACAAAGTGCACCAAAATTACAAAAGAGGCTTAAAATGAGCCTAAAATGAAAGTATAAATGACTCTCCTTTCTTGTAAATCTTTAAATCTCAGAAAACTCTGTGTCCTTTGATAGTTTTGATACTTGAGTTTGAAAACAATGACTTTGGATTCATTATTATGCATTGATATTCTATTAGGTATAAAAATATTCTTCATGCAAGAAGTTAGAGAAGATTCAATTTCTTTATCTAATTTAAATCTTTTTGAATTATATTTTAATTCAAAAAATACTTATCTAAGGGAGAGAGCCCAATTTAGCTTGCAGGGAGCTTGATTTGGGTTAGCAAGTTTTAAATTCGTAACCTTTTTGAGTTTAGATGGAGTTAACCAATTTCTTACTAAATTTTCAAATTTGGTCCCTTATATCATTTTGACGGGGTCAATCAAAATATTCAAGAGGTAAATGTTTTATTCTTAAAAATAACCCTCTTACTATTTTATAAAATTTTTACTCTTTAAAAATTATGTGAATCAAATCTTATCTTAATTAATTATGAGTGTTTAGCATCTCTTAGTGCCTCCACTATTGAGTGTGTTTAAATGCCCATCTTGTTCTTTTAAAAATTTATGCATGAAAATTTTTGGACCCCAACATTTGATTATATCTCATTCTTATGAACTGATGTGATCCTTTCCTTGATTGCACTCTTTATCTTTTGAATCCTGATTATTTTGAGTTATGGTTATTTTGCTTAGAAATATCCATTTGGCGTGCATTATTTCTCTTGATATATTTATGCTGCCATCTCTTATTTGGGAGCCACTCTCCCATTCAAGTCATTAATTTTATTCACCTGCTCGGGAGCCACTATCCCATGCAGGTTATTGTTTTGTTCACTTATTTGGGAGCCACTCTCCCATTCAAGTTGATGATTTTGATCACTTGTTTGGGAGCCACTCTCCAATTTCAAGTTGTTGGTTTTGTTCGCCTGTTTGGGAGCAACTCTCCCATTCATGTTATTATTTTTGTGCTTGCTTGTTGGGAGCAACTCTCCCATTTAAGTTGATGATTTTTCTCTCTTCTTTGGGAGCCACTCTCCTATTCAAGTTGTTGACTTTGTTCACTTGCTTGGGATCCACTCTCTTATTCAAGTTGTCAACTTTGTTCACTTGCTTGGGAGTCACTATCCCATTTAAGTTGATTTTTCTCACTTATTTTGGAAGCCACTCTTCCATTCAAGTTTTGATTTCATTTCTTAGTTGGGTTCATCCCCTTGAATCTTTCTATATAAGATTGTTCTATTGTGTCCTTTCTCATATTGATTTCATACTAGCTTTGCCTTGATTTTGCATGTGAGTTTCATCTTCATTCCATGTCATTCTTCCTCCACGGACAGACTCGTAGGAGAGATTTCTCATTCAGTATTTCTGGTGGATTTCTATGTTCAAGAGATCCCTTTGCCATTTCATTTCTCTTTCATTCTTTGTTTTGCCATTTCGAATATGGTTAGGCAAACATTGAGCAGTCCTCATTCACTATTCCGAATATGGTCAGGTGAATATTGGATCCTTTTTCTCTATTTTGCTCTGCTGTTGCGAATATGGTCAGGAAGGCATTAGACTCTTGGGGTAAGATCTTTATTTGCTATTGTAAATATGGTCAAGCAGATACTAAACTATTCTCATTCGCCGTTGCAAATATGGTCAGACAAATGTTGAACCCCTTTTCTTTCACCCTTTGTCTCGCTGTTGCGAATATGGTCAGGTAGACATTGGGTAGTCCTCATTCACTATTGCGAATATGGTCAAGTGAATGTGGGACTTTCTTCTTTTTTCCCACCATTACGAATATGGTCAGGTGGACATTAGACTTTCGGGAGGGCTCTCTATTTGCTGTTTTGAATATAGTCAGGTGGATATTGAGAAATTCTCATTCACCATTATGAATATGGTCAGGCGAATGTTGAACTCCCCTTTCTGGTTGGGTTCCCAATAGAGTCCATGGGAGGCATACTTCACCACCTCTCATTCCCCCTATTTTTGTTTCCTGTTTGGGTGTTGTTGAGTTTTCTAGTGACTCCTTATTTCGCTATTTCGAATAAGGTCAGACAAACATTGAGTAGTCCTCATTCACTATTGCGAATACGATGAGGTGAATGTTGGACTTTCTCTTTTGTCCCGCTATTACGAATATGGTCAGACAGACATTAAACTTTGGGGAAGCTCTTTATTTGCTGTTGCGAATATGGTCAGACGAATGTTGAACTCTCCTTTTCTTTGACGCTTTGTTTAGCCGTTTTGAATATGGTTAGGTAAACATTGGGTCATCCTCATCCACCGTTGCAAATATGGTCAGGTGGATGTTGGATCTCTTTTTCCTTTTGTTATGCTATTTCAATTTGGTTAGGTAGACAGTTGATTCCTTTCTTACTTTTACTATTTTGATATGGTTAGGTGAGCACTGAGTTTTCCCCATTCATTATTTTAATATGGTCAAATGGATGTGGGACCTATTTTTCTTTCTCTATTCTGCTGTTGTGATGTGGTCAGGCAGATAGATGATTTCCTTGTCCTCTTCGTATCACCTCGACAGATGCGTTGGGTAACCGTTGAGTGTTTCATTATCCTCTTCGTATTACCTCGGCGAATGCGTCGGGTGATTGTCGAGTGTTTCCTTATCCTCTTCGTATCACCTCGGCATATGCGCTAGATGATCATTGAGTGTCCCTTGTCCTTTCTCACCCTTGACCTCCAGTGGAGTGGTTGTTGACTTTCTAAGTGGTTGTTGACTTTTTGAGTGGTTGTTCATTTCCCTAGTGGTTGTTGAGTTTGCTTAGTGGTTGTTGACTTTTTCTACGGGTTGTTGAGTCTCTTTTGGCTCCTTACCAACTATTTTGAATATGGTCAGACGAGTATTGAGCTGTCCCCATTCGCTATTGAGAATATGGTCAGGTGGATTTGGGACCCCTTTTTCTTTCTCTATTCTGCTGTTGCGATGTGGTCAGGCAGATAGATGATTTCTTTCTCTATCATTTATTGTTCTTCTTCCTTACTTTCTTTTTATTATTACTCTATGCTATTTTTATAGTTTTTCAAGTGATGATTGAATTCCTTGCTCTTCACATCACCTTAGATATGTACTCTAGGTGATTATTGAGTCAACTTTAGTTTTATATGTCATTATTTTGATTTTGCTCATCTAAGCGTAGAATCCCTTCTTCTATTCTATTATTTCAGTGTAAGTAGGAAGATAGTTGAGCTTCTTTTCTTGGCTCTCTCTCACTTTTCTAAATTAGTCAAGTGAGCATTAAGTCTCCTTTGTTCGTTGTTTCGATTTGGTCATGCGAATGCTAGGTTTCTTTCTCTCTTCTGTCCCACCATGTTTGCATGATTGGGTGAGCATTATATGAACGAATGATTGTTGTATGACTATATTACCATTGCATGATTTGATGACTATCACTTGATTATGTGTGCATATCATCGAGTGATTATTGCATGATCGTGTGAATCATTATATGATTATATAATTGCTATATGATTATTGCATGATTGTTTGCTTATTGTGTGGTTTGATAATCATTATGTAACTAGATTATTGTGTGATCATGTGAATATTATATGGTTATATATTTATGACATGATTATGTGTTATTGAATGATCACATCGCTATTGCATGATTATATGATAGTTGTATTGTTGTGTGATCATAATAAAGATTGGTTGATTGTGTAAGTGCATGACCATTGCATAGTTTGTTAGTGACCACTACATGATCATTTGCTTATTATTATGTGGTTTGATATGATTAGATATTTATCGTATATTATCGCATGATTGTGTGGTTACTATATGATAGCGTGATTATGGTGTGACTTGATTATTGTTATATGATTAGTTGATTGTGACACGAGTGTGTGATGATTGCTTGATTATGTGATATTTTGAGAATGTATGACTATTGAGTGATTTGATGATGATTATGTGATTAAATGATCATCTCATAATTATGTGATTGCTTGGTCATTGTGTGATTGTATGTTCATAATATGGTGGGACACATATTATATGATTGTTGTGTGATTATATGCTTCTTTATTCTCATTAGTTGATTGTAGGATTGCATCTTCCTAGTGAGTCTCTTTACCTAGTTGTTGGATTGCATCTTCCTAGTGAGTCTCTTTAGCTAGTTGTAAGTTGCATCTTCCTAGTGAGTCTCTTTAGTTAGTTGTAGGTTGCATCTTCTTAGTAAGTCTCTTTAGTTGATTTCTCAGAGTTGCATCTTCTTAGAGATAGGGAGGTCAACGCCAAAACGTGCGATTCACCCATCGTTAACCGCACTTGTTGGGGTTGTGTTTGTTGACCTCATTTTCTTTTTCTTATTATTATTATTATTATTATTATTATTATTATTATTATTATTATTATTATTATTATTATTATTATTATTATTATTATTATTATTCATTATTATTATTATTATTATTATTATTATTATTATTATTATTATTATTTATTATTATTATTATTATTATTATTATTATTATTATTATTATTATTATTATTATTATTATTATTATTATTATTATTATTATTATTATTATTATTATCTTTATTTATTTCATTTTGCCCTCGAGCGTGTTTAATCAAGTCGATTGGCCCTCGTCGAGCCTAGTTTAATTTAGGTCGATGTTGATTTAGGTCCGATTGAGTTAATTCAAATTTGATTCCATTGAAATTGACTTGATGAAAATTCAATCTAACTTGAATCGACTCGAAATTGGGTTAAATTAGACCCAATCGCATTCTATTAAATTAGATCTGTTCATTTTTAGCCTCATCGAGTTTGATTTGATTCGAGTCGTTGATTTATTCATATTTAATTTTATTAGTTTAGTCGAGTCCGATGTGAATTCAATCAAACCCAAATTAGCTCAATTCGAGTTAAATCAAGCCTGATATGGACTCCAATTTTATCCTGAATTCAGCCCAAATCTATTCCCATTTGATTAAAGTTTCTTTTTAAATATTTTGAATAGAATTCCATATCAAGTAATTATTCCAACGACTTTGATTTCGTCAACCATTTGATCCTATCATAGCCAGATGCCTCAGTCGTGTAAGGTATCCATTTTAGAAAGTGTGCAGACGTTGATTTACGCAGGCAGCTCGACAAAGCCTTAGTCGATGTATAGAGGCGAGATTGAGAAGGCAGAGCAGCGGGATGATCTCCAATGCTCGCAACTCTCCTAGGACTAGCCCCTTTACTCTGACTTTCTCTCCCTGATTTCTCCCTGTTCAAAAAACTCATCTCTCTCTCTTTCTCGGGTAGAAGCTCCCAATCGAGATTTGGCTCCCTCTCACGCTCGATCTCTCCCTCTCACGCCCCCTCCCCGATTTCTCTCTGGTTCGCAAGTTCCAGGTGACGTTGAGCCTCCCCTCTCTCCGTCGCTCCCTATTCGCGTGAGCAAGAAGAAAGGCCGAAGCCCGTTCCCTCTCTGGTTTTCTTTTTTGGTTCGCAAGAAGTCGAATCCCCCTCCCGTTTGAACCCCTCGCTAGAGCTGGACTCGACGTCACCTAAGCCGACACCGCCGCTGGGCTAGCCTGCCTTCTCTGCCCTAACTTTTGGTTCTCTGTCCTTTTGGAAAGGTAATTTCTTCTTCTTTCTCCCATTTTCTTCTCCTTCTTCTTTTGATTCATCTTCTTCTCCCCCCCCCCCTCCATCTCTTCTTCTTCTTCCATTTCTTGCCCTACTTTGTTTAAAAAAAAAATCTTTTTGATGTGTATTTGGGATATCACGTCATGTGAGTCATGGTTGCAGTGAAGTTTCAAATCTTTTCCATCTAAAATTGTTACAGATACATGGTAAGAATGAATTCATTGAGACAAGAGCTTGGTTATTTGTATTGTTGTAGCATTTTGTTGCTTTGTTTGGTCTTGATTTCCTTTCCGGCTGTCTTTAATTTGGCCCATTCATTTACTTTCATATTGTTGCATATCAATTGTCTAACGAAATGCTCCTATGGAAATGTAAGGATGAAGTTCTTTTCTTTGTCTAACCAAAACCTTATGTAAATACCATAAATTTTGTCATTGCTAAAAACACTTGAAGAGTTGCTAAAAACACTTTGAGAGCTTTAAATGTGACAAATCCCTACAAGTACTTCATGAACAGTTAAAAGAAAATCTCAAGGTGTCCTCTTATGAAGTGGAATCAAGTTCTTGTTTTTATACATGCATGAACGTTGCTTATTTTTAATGCCACATTTGTAAATTTGGTAGAAAGGTTGGTGATTATACCAAAAGTGAATGAATGATTGGAATATGTGAAATTGTACTTAGTATCTATTAACTAATCTCTCATTCAATGGTATGTAATGTGAAGTTGGTTAATTCTAAGAGTTGCCTTATATCAGAAGCTTATTAGTGAACTTTGAGGGTTGTTGCAAAGCGTTATGTGGTAGAAAATCCTAAGATTTGCTCTATGTTAGAAACTTTTTTTTTTTAGATTTGTTTTATATTGGGAGACTTTGTAATTCACTTTATGTGGGAATGTTTCATGATGCCTTATGTTTCAATTTTGAACATGCTTTGGGTCTAACTTGGAATGATTCTATTATGTTGGAAAGTGACGCATATTCTATGTTGGAACAAGTAAGTACATTGAGGGGTCATACCCTTTGAGACCATAGCTTTTGATGAGATACTCATATAAATATATATATATATATATATATATATATGTTGACCTCATTTTTGTATGAGGTCACTTGGACCAATCTTGCCCCTAAATCAATTCAATTCCCAAATCAATTCAAACTCTAGGCCCTAGGATCCTTCTAGACTTCAGACCTTAGGTTCTATTCTAGACCTTAAGACCCTTTTAGGAGTCAGACTTTAGGATCTACCTAGATCATAAGTCAATCCAGATATCTAGTCAATCAAATCCAAAATCCAATCCAAATCCAAAACTTGAAACCAAAATCCAAGGTCCAAAGGTTTTGTCCTAAAGGCCTTTTTCATTGAAATTCAAACACTTTGAAACCCAATCAAATGGCCTCCGATTCAGAGTCTGTCAGTTGCATACTGATGGGGCATGTCTCTGGAGGCAACCCTCCAAAATTGAGCCCATTCTGAGGTCTCTAACCTCAAAACTAAATCAAAATCCAAAGGCTGTAAAACCTTCAAATATTTACAGCCTATGCCACTGGATCTATCACTTTGAAGATTCTGACCTTAGAGCCTTCACCAAATCCTCTGATCACTTCCAGACCATTAATCCTGATATGTTGATCAATAAACTGAATCTTTCTGGACTCATCTCAGCCTCCAGTGGGCATGAGCCCAAAATGACCAAAATACCCCTATGGGATTCAAATGTCAATTTCAAACCAAACGACCTCCGAATTGCTTGGAATCTCTTCCAGCAATTTTCAAATATCAATTCAAATATGTTGAGCTTTGACCCACCCCGTGAGTCAACCTAGTTGACCAAGTCAACATAGGTTGACCCGAATACCCTATAAGACCCTAAATGAGTTATTACAACCCATTAAGCCTATCAAACTCTACCAAGCTCTCAAATCATTTCCATCAATACTTTGAACTACTCCAAGTGTACCATGAATAAAGCATGGTCACTTTGACCAAGTCAACATTGGTAGACTTGGTCAAAATGATTCAAACTTCCTTTCATACTTTTAAGACCCAAGTTTTGATCATCAAATCCTTCCAAACTTAATCAAGCAACATTTAAGACTTCCTTTACTGCCACCTCAGCAGTCAAGAGGGTTAGTTGACTGGTCAACAAAGTCAACAAGTCTCTTAAGAGCTTTAAGAGGCTTAAATGTTCAAGCAAGCTCAAGTCACTTCAATCCCTTTGAACCTAGTTCACTCAACCAGCCCTCAAGCCTTCTCCCATGCCACCTCAACTGCCATGTGGCATGGGGACCAGTCAACATGTCAAACAAAGGGCCTTGAAGGGTCAAAGATGGTCAAATGACCACTTAGACTTAATCCATTCCAACTCTAATCCCTCAAGCAGCTCTAATCCTATTCTAGAAGCTTCCTAAGACTAATCTTAGCCATTGGACCTAAATCCAAAGGCCCACATTGCCACACATGTCCAAATAAGAGACAAAACTCACTTTACACATAGGATGTACCCTTGTCCTTGATTCTTCCTGCTCCCACCAACTCCCTGGACAGATGGCAATCATCCAGGAGCTCTCTCAAACAATCTCAGCCACCCATCCAACCTGGAGACGTTTGAATAGGGAGAAAATGCCCTAATGCCTCTCATTCGAACCTTCACACTCTCTCACTCGCCTAGAGCTTCTCCAGCCGAGTTCTCTCTTCATTCGAGCTCTACTGGACCTCCTTGACATTTCCCCACCCAAATCCCTCCAGTCAGAGCTGCCTCCGGCGATCCTCCGGCGAGCTCAATACCCAATCCGTCCAAGGCTGATTCCAGGCGATTCGTGGCGTGTCGGAGCTTGGAGTCAACTAGGAACTTAATCGTGGACAGTCTACAAGTTCAGAGAATCCAAAAGCGGTTTAATCCGTCCGTTAAATCAATGTAAATCCCTCAACTTAGCTTAAGACACATAGAGTTAATTAGCATATTATTAAGTTATCATTTGATATTTTAATCATATCCCCATTAATTCTCTTCACCTAGGTAATCTAGGTTTTAAAATTTTAAGTCATTTGGTTAACGGTATCGAACGAACGAGCCAAAAATCCTAGTCTAGGGCGTTTCTCACGGCTCAATCCAGGCACCTCATTTCTGGACCGTTGATCGCCCGATCAACGGTCCAGACCGAGCCGCGCAGCTCGTTCGCCCAACCGTGTAGCTGATCGCTAGCTTGATCCGCCGTCCAACTAGATCTGGACCGTTAATTTGAAATCGCGGGATTGATATCCCGCCGTCTGATCCTTCTCCATGAGCTCAGACCGCGTGATATCATCTGAGCCGTTGTTTCGTTTCCACGGGAGATCGAACGGCTGCCATTTATGCTGACTGGTTTAAGTGGAAGCCGCGTGGACCCCAGCCGCTGCCATGCATTGAATGCCAATCATTGGCTGCATTTTTGTCCCGCCAACCAGTGGGCGCCACATGGCATTTCCGCCGCCAGGTAATTAAAAATGTTTTAATTTAGTTTTTAAATCATTTTTTAATTACAAATTTCTTCTAAATTAATTTAAAATTATTTTAAAATTATAAAAAAAAAAATACTTATTTTTTATATTAATGTTCTCAGGAAATTAAATACTTTAATTTAGAATTTAAATTAATTTAAAATATTAATCATATTTTAAATTACTTTAATCATTAAATATTTGATAATTTTAAGTTAATAATCAATTAAATTCTATTAAATATTAAATCTAACTTAAAATATTTCAAAATAAAAAAAAATCAATAATATTTTTAATATAATCAGAGTTTTTTTTTTAATACTTAATTTTAAATTAAAGTTAATTTAAGATATTTTACATATTTTAATGAATTTTGAATTATTAAAAATTTTTTTTTTAAACAATTAATAACATTTAATTAATCTTAATTTTAAATCATTTTAAAGTTGTTAAGTGAAATTTTTTTTTTAATAATTCTAAAATTTTAGAAAACAACTAATGTTTAATTAGATTTAATTTATATATCATTTTAAATGGTAATCAAATTTGAATTATTTAATTTCATTTAATTATTTCAAAACTTCAAAAATTCCAAACAAATTCAATTTAAATCATAGAAATTCAAATAATATATCAAAATTTTTAGAAAATTAATAATTTTAATTTGAAACTATTTTCAAACTTTGAAACTTAATTTATTTTGATTAATTAGAATTATTTGAATATCATTAATATTTAATTAGTATTTAATTAAATATTATATTAATTATTTTGAAAATTAAAAAATTATTTTCAAAATAAATTTGAAAACCAGTAGACCTCTCAAGTACTTAAAATTTTATTTTAATAATTTTTTTTTTTAAATTATTCTATTTTAAAACTTATACCTTTATGTATAGATCTCTATATATAAATATATATTTTGAAAACTACTTTAAAATTATATTTATTTAAATCCTTGCACACTGAGAGGTCCATTGAAATTTTAAACTTAGATCAAGCTTATGTGAATAGAAATTATGGGAGATGATTAGTGGGTAATTATTTTTAATTATCCATTAATCAATTTAATACTTATGTTAATTATCCTTAACTTTTGCATGCTTAGGTTGTGCACACACATGCACTTAGCCTAGGCTCTCCTAGCTTTAGGATTTGGTTGTTTCCATGTGCTTATTTCATGCTTGTCCAAGGGTTAGTTCAAACATTGATTTAAACCCATTGAACATAGTGACTTCATTAAGGACAATAATTAAGGATTTATTTAGAGAACTTAGAACATTTTCCATAATTAGGATCCACTTCCCCTTTAGTTGAAACTTTAAACATTTGAATTTAGTGACATATAAAGCCACTAGGAAAAGTTTCACTTATTTTTGAAATCATTAAGTCCCTTAATCAATTTCTTGAGTTTTAAACCCTCAATTAAGCCTTAAAGCTTCCAAAAATTCTAATAAATCAAGATTAAACCCAAAAAATACAAATAATACCTCAAATTGACTAGAATTAAAACCTTAATCAATGAAAATTAAAATCCCCTTGAATTGACAGCAAATTAAACCTTAATCAAATTTTAAGTGAAATTGAATGTTTTATTAATATAATTAATTAATAATTATTAAAAATTCCAAAAATTTCCCAAACACTTGGGAATCTCTCCTTAGGTCATCTCTGACCTTTGGAGTTGATTTCAAGGAGTTGGGAACTTATTTGGAGCAAAATCCCAAAAGGGCTCTCTAGTTAAGCAATTTTAAAATTCATTAAGTAGTCAAAACTTTGAACCTTCATAATTAATTCCAAAAAAATCCAAATTGACCAAACTCAATTGCATTCAACTCATAATAAGGCCTAATATTTGTTAAAAATATTAAATTCCAGAAATATGTAATATTTCAAAAAGTCAACAATTTGGTCAAACCGTAGTTAAAAACTAGTTCAAAACTTCAAACCTTCGTAACTAAATCCAGAAAAATCCGATTTCAACGTACTTACCTTCTAACTGATCGTAGTAAGGTCTAGTATTTTAATAAAATGTTAGAATTACAGAAAACACCCTTAATCCAAAAGTCATTTTTTTGACCTCTTAATTAAATCATTAAAATATTCCAAAATTCTTAAAAACTTGAAATTTCATTTTAAAACTCCAGAATTCATTAATTAACTTCTAAAATCAGTAATCAACCAATTTTGGATAAAATTCATTAACTTTTGAATCTTAATCAACTTAAGCTACTTAATTATACCGGGTACCACTGGGTAACCCAGGCCTACGAGGCTGTTAACTCAGCCCCAAGGAAGGTGAAATAAACTTCACGGCCTCGGTGTGAAACAAAGGTGGTTCCCAACAAATAATTAAATAATTGATTTTAAAAGATTTAAAATATTAATATTTAAATTCTAATTAAAAAAATCCCTTAAGCCTTACAACCAATCGAACTTGAAATAACTCTAACTAATAATCCTATTTAGGACACATCAAAACCACACGACCTACCTCACACACTTTAGATGTTTTGCTAGGATCACTGACTCTAGTTCTAGGCTAGGCCGGTGTTTTACTTTCTGCAGTTGTGTGCCGTATTTTTCGAGCTTTTACTGCATGCTGTTTGCTAGTATAGAATTGTTGTGTTTGCTTACTTACTTACTGCACTCTGTGATTGATTGTGCGTTAGACTTACCCCTAGGTTAGGGACGAATTATACTTGTGCAATCTTATGCAGGTGGCCATGCTCATACAAGGAGCTGAAATTAAAGGGGGCAGTTAATAAAAAAATATATAACTCTTTGCACAGGTACCTGCCGCGCTTAAGACCCCCTTTAAATAAAAAGAGCATGGCCAAGTGTGGCTAAAAAAAAAATGCATTTCAATTTTTTTCATATTATAACTGCTTGGGAATATATACAACTGTTGATTATTAGGATAACCTTGCAGGATCGAGTCTAGATTTTCTTATTTCTCTCAATGTAAATTTAATTCAGTTAAGGTTGTAATTCTTTAAAATGATTTGAGATTGGGATATGAATATCCAATTTGAATTTCAAAGAGGTGAAGACATCCCTAAAGGGGAGAGTCTTCTTCCATTTGAAATTCAAATTAGGATACTTTGCAAATATCCAAAGAGGAAGGATAACACCCCGACCAAAGGGGGAGTTTCTTTCCATTTGGATATCCTGAACCGACGAATCGAGATGTTAGTGTGAGAAGATGAAGGATTGGACAACGAGAAGAATCACAAGTCTCAAAATCATTTGATTTAGGATTAGAAATCCGGGTTGTAGTCAGTGGTGCCCGGCCACTTTAATTTCTTGTAATTTTTGAGATGTAATAATGAAGGGCACTTGCCTATGGACATTCAATTTGATAAATTTAATTTGATTGATTTGTTTAATTTGATTGCGCTTTAGAACTCCTGTTTTTCTAGCCTTTTTATTTGCATGCCGCATTTGATTTAGCCTGGAATTCGAATTTAGGCTCTTAGGGGTCTGTCAAAAATTCTTCTACTTTAATTAAATAAAATTTTTAAGATAAGATAGCAATTCTAAACGGTCCTAAGAAGTAAGCTCGGACTCGCCGAGGGTTTTTCATGCATACATATTGTACTTTCTCAACCTTGTTAGGCATCTCCCCGCCTGCGGGTTCTGGCAGGCCACCTGACCTATGAGGGTGCCGATCTGTCAAGGGGATGTTATGCAATCTCTAGGATAAAACCTATTTTCTAAGCCAAAAATTTTTAAACTGCTACATACAAATTTTGCATTCAATCGAGTCAATTAGCATGCATCGCATTAGTAACAAATTTAAAGGAGTCTAATATTTAATTGCATCTATTTAGACATCGAATACCCGACATAAGTTAAAGGGGTCAATTAAGGATCTGCTCTAGATGTCGACCCCATTCCTCTAAAAATTTTCTAATTAACGTCCCTATCACTCAACATTAAAAGACCGGACTCATATTTTAAAATCGTTTAGGTGGTTTAGCTGGCTCCCCAATCCAGGCCGGGGTAAGACCAGATCCGCATTGCACTAGCTAGGTTCGGGGCACTAACTTTTAGTACCCAATTTAGACTTAGGTTCTCTGAGGCTGGCTCGGGCCATAAGACCTCAACTTCTGGGATTTGAATCCCACTTTCTAATAAAATTGACCACTCAAACTAAAAATTTCTTTCAATCAAATACAAGCCTAACAATTAGGATAGATTGAGGTGTTTTCTGAAGTAATTCAGAATCTCAAAGCACCTCCTACTTCTCCTCATTTGACTTCAGAAATAAGTGCTCAACATTTAACCCCAATCCCATTTGAAAATTCCTACCCTTTTCCTCCTTTGATATCGATCTTTGAAAATCTAAAATAAAATTTACACCGCTATTTTAATCGAGAGTTTTCGTAGGAAATTTTGATTTTCCTATGATGTAATTAACTACGAGGGCTTGCGCTCGTAGGAGATTTAGAAACCTAGAAATTATTTTTCAAAACTAATAATTTTTCAAAATCTCTAATTAACTTTCTTTGGGAAAATCAAACGCGACGATCATTATCGTCATTTTCGAACGATCCATAATAATTGATATCTTCTTTTCTTCGGGAGAGATATATCAATTATTATCGTGGCTTCGATTATGAAATTAATGATCATTTATCCGAATTAGAATAATCAAACAATTGGTTAAAGTCCATTTTGACCTTCCGAGGTCGAATGTAATTCTCCCTTTGAGTTTGATTACGATAATTCGGATACGATTATAATTTTGAAATTCGAACCCATTAGGGAATGATATGTTCGTCTTTCGAGGCGATATATTGTTCATAATGACGCGATCAATTTTAAAAAATTCAAAATTTAAATATTTCCCAAAGAAAATTAATTCTTTTTCAAACTACTATATATATAAATATATATATATATTTTAATCAAAACAAAAATGGCGACTCCGCTGGGGATAAATCTCACTCTCCATCTTTAATAGCGGTATAAATTTTATTGTATCGGTAGTTTTGACTACCTTTCTCTCTGTTGGTCCCTCTACCCATTTCTCTCTTGGGTGAGTGTGGCCAACTCAATTAAGAGTTGTCAAGTGAGAGGTGAGTGTAGGGAATTTCCCTCTAGATCGGGCTTGAACATTTTGCCTCCAACCTGGTTGGTAGAGCGAAAGAGTTAAGCCTATCTCCCTCTAGACATTTCTATAAATGTTAGAAACTTGCGTGCTCGAATTGTTAGTAGCATGCTAAGTTATATAACTTATAGAAAATTCTCCTTAATTTTAAATCTAAAATCTCCAATCTTTTGATAGAGTTAATTCTTTCCAACATCTAAATAATCGCTACATGATATCGTTGTATATTGAGTTGTAATTGTTTCAATTCAATATATATACGATTAATCGTAGAATTCAATTTTAAAGATTTCATTAAAAATTCAATTATATCGATCGAATTAAGCTATGACATTTCGTTCTTAATCCATTAATTAGAATGAAAGAGTTAAGTAAATTCAAAATAAATCTCCCCTAAATAATGTGGACCTTTTGTTGAACGAAAGTTCAACACCTTGAGTCCCAAAATAAGGGGAGATGCTGCCGAAATTTTGAATTTTTAGACATCTCTTTAAAAGATCATTTCAAATTGATTGATTGTTGTTATATACATTCTTACGACGATCGTTGTAAGAAGCATATACGACATATCCTTGAATTTTCTCGGCAAGTTTTTGCCTTCAAATAATTTGAGAACCTTGTGGTATTATCTCCTTATGATTGTAGACCTTTTTGTTGAATAAAAAATTCAACACCTTGAGTCTCAAAATAAGGGAAAATGCTGCCGGATTTTTTTTTGAAATTTCTAAAAAACAAATCTAATTGACTAACGTTGTTATATGTTTTCATATACAACGAACCCTTAAATTCTATCCGGTAAAAGTTTGTCTTTAACATTTTACCCTTTGATTATTCTTAGGGTTGAGAGAGTGAAGCTTTCTTAATAGCTTTCCCTATATTTATTTGAGAACCTTTCTGTTGAATTAAAATTCAACACCTTGAGTTCCAAAAATAAGGTGAAATGCTGCCGGATTTTCGAATTTTCAAATCTTCATCCTTCAAATTCAATTCAATCCTCATTGTTACATGTAGCACCATAACACTTTCCAATGGTAAAACATGTGCAAGGTAAACTCAATCATTTTTAAATTCAAATATCTTCTCCAAATTCATTCAAATCAAATTCAAATCAGTATTGTTATATGTTTCTACAATATTTGTTTGTAGTTACACATATACAATAAAGATTCACATATTCTTTAAATCAAAGTTAACTTCTACATCTTATTATCGTATACCGAATTATAGTTCTTATGATTCGATATACATGATAAGATATAGACTTCTTTTCAAAATTTAATTCAAAATTCTGATTCAAACTTCTCTTTTCTAAATCTCAGACAATCAAATTATCTGCAATGGCCGGCAAACTTCTGTTCTCAATGGACCGTGACTTGATGGTTGAGGAGTTGGTCTATGAAAACTCAATTCAGTTTGGAATAGGGTTCAAGTCCCTTAGGTTGGTTATGGATGGAAATACCTTAGTGGACCTTGCTGTAGAGGGAGAAAAAGCCCCTGTAGTTCAATTAGCCATAGGAGCTGGGAGTGATGCCCCTCCTAATTTGTGGTCAGCACTAGTTCATGCTTCCGCACCTAAGGGTTCCTTTGAAAAAGAAAAGGAAGCAGAACCACCTGTTGAAAGTAAAATTGTGTTTGAGAAGGGATCCTCCAGCACTGAAACCCTTTATGGCAGTAAAAACGCCAGGAAGAATTACCTGAGGAGGGTAAGAAAGAAGATCACCAAGACTAAGAAAGTGGCTGAGCTGAAAGCCCTAACTAAGGTTGAACTTGAGGCTGCTGAGGAGCTGCCAATCCCTGTCTCTTCTCCACTCCTTAAAGGGAGTCGTTTTCACCCTCTTGCAGCTGCTGCAGGGGAGGAGAGAGTCAGTCGGATAGCTAGCACTCCGCCTAGCCCTGTCGACTATTCTGTGAAGAAAACCCCGAAAGAGAAGCAAGTTCTGAAAACCAGGATGATTAGAAATATCATCCACACCTGTGCCGCCCAAGTGGGGCAGACAAAGGAGCAATATGTAAAGCAATTGAAAGGGGTAATCTCTCATAAGCTTGAGAAGGAAGTATTAAAAGAAGAGAAGTCTGAAGCCAAAAACTTGACTCCTCAACCAGTGAGGAAGAATAAGAAATTTGTCAAACAACCTGTATCTTCAGTCTTGGTAGATGGATACCACTGGGTGCCTCGCCTCCCTTCTGCAAAAACGGAGGAGATAGTATTAACCGGGTCTGGATCGAGTCGCTCTTTTAAGGGTAGACCACCGACCCCTTCTTTAAAACTATCGAAGCTGGCCCCAGTAGCAGCAAAACCTGAAGAAGTCTTTAAAGAGCCAAAGCCAGTTGATGTTAAGGGTAAGAGGCCCATGTCACCAGTAGAGTCATATGCAAGGAAGAAGTTCAGCAAATGCATTGGGATACAATTTAGAGAACCTCAGATCCAAATACCAGTTGAACTCCCTAGACTCCCAGTGCAGGGATGTGAGGACTCTATTCGCGTTGATGTTGGAGCCCCCGCTGTCCAAGCACCTCCATCACCAATTAAGATAGATGTCCCTCACCCAACTGAGGAGGTCACCCTCGCGACTACCGACCCCGGGACAGTCAGGAGGGGAGGAGATAGTTCCAGATCCCGATGAGGAGATGTTAGACCAGTTAGTTAGTGAGCAGATTACTGAGGAGGATGCTAAGATCAATGATATTTTTGACAAGTTGGATGTAAAAGAATATGACCAGGTCATGGATTACGATGGATATCTGCCACTTTATGCTGAAGCAATAGATGGGAGACCGGTTGAGGAAGTGGTTCAAGAAATCAGAGATATCCTTAAGAAGAAGGCCGTTGATGAATTCAATCCGGATGAAGATGATCTGTTAGTTGATGAAGAGCCAGTAGCAGATGTTCACATGGTTGAAACTCGTGCGTCAGCTAAAGATGCTGAGCCTTCTAAGCACCATTCTGGAAAGGAGGAAGAGTCAGCAGCAGCAGTCGACTCGGATTCAGATAGTTCTGTCAGATTGAAAGAGAAGGATGAGTATATTAAAAATCTTGAAAGAAAAGTTGAAGAGATGATGATTAGAGTTGAACAGATGCAGAGTCAGCTTTTGCAATCACAGCAGTCGAGACCCGAGCAGTTGCAGCCCACAGTACACACCATGGGGGCGAGCACAGCAGGGAAGCCGATTCAAATCCCAAGCTTCCAGAAGTTACTTCTCCAGTGTCTCCACCAGAAAAGGATATCCGTCAGATGATTGAAACCCAGGTAAGGGAGGCCTTAGCCCATTCACAAGGAACTATATCTATTCCAAAGGGTAGACCCTATCCCGAGGAATATGATTTGGTTCCTTACCCAAAGGGTTTTGTGCCACCTTCTTTTAAAGTTTTTAGCGGCTTAGAAAACCCAAGACAGCATCTGGCCCATTTCCGAGCAAGCTGTTGCAATGCAGGAGGGTCGGATGCTCTACTCTTTCGTCAGTTTGTGAGTAGTTTGTCCGGCATTGCTTTCGAGTGGTATGCAGATCTGCCAAATGGTTCAGTAAAAACTTTCACAGAGCTCGAGGGTCTCTTTTTAAAGAGATTCTCAGGAGCTCAACAACGTGTAACCGTTGGTGATCTCGTCATCGAAAAACAAAAGCCGGGCGAGTCTTTAGTCGACTACATCTTGAGGTGGCGAAACCTCTCGATGAAATGTGAACCCCAACTACAAGAGCAACATGCAGTGGAAATTCTTCTAAAGAATATCCATGGGCCTATTGCTTTTCTGTTAAAGGGGTTTACAATCAAAACCTTCGAAAAGCTTCTTAATAAAGCTAGTAATCTACAAGAAGAGGCTTCCAAAATGCCATTCTTGAAGGATTCTACTGAAGATAAGAAGGTTAGTAAACCGTTGAAATCCTTTGAAAAGAGGGCAGCAACGGTTTCAGCAGTCGACAAGGGAAAAAAGCCGGTCAACGTTCAATCAAGTAATCCTACCAATCAACAAATTCAGAAATCTCAACCGTTTCAGGTAACTTCTCAACCCACTAGAGGACCTTACCCGATGACTATTAAAGAGAGATTGGCTCGTCCTTATCCCTTTAAAAGAGAATCGGTAAGGAAAATTTTTAAGAGTCTCCAAAAGAAGCCAGACTTCCGATTGCCAGAGGCCAAGAAGCCGGAGGAGGCAAATAAGGGGGATCACCCCAATTTTTTGCGCTTACCACCGCATGTTGGGCCATACAATCGAGGATTGCTTTGTTTTCATGGACTGGCTTGAAAGAAACTTCCGTCAAGGTAACATAATAATTCCAAAGGAGTATTTGGTTGATCCGGATCAGGGATCTGTCAAATCCATCTCAGGTAATAATTCTAATCTTTCTTTTTTTCCATTGAAGATGGTTGGGATATAGCACTATCCCGGGCATTTAAAAAGTCGATTAACCAATCTTTTCATCTTTCTCAACAGTTACCGACGAGAGCCCGGGGCCCGATCTGGGAGGTTGAGCTGGAGGCATCGCAGGAGGATGTTGGGACGATTTCCTCTCCAGTAGTCGTAGGAACTACTGTATTAAATAAAAATGAAAAGAGTGAACCTTTTGTAGAGAGGAAATTTGTTGATGAGAGATGTGTACAAGTGGTGGATGGTGGCTCAAAATCACTAGCCCCACTAAAGTTATCTGACTTTTACTTTGCCCCATCAAAGGCAAAGGGTCAAAAATTAAATAAAAAGAAAGATCCTTCTGCAAATATTTTGATGATTAGTGTTGAGAATAAAATTTTAAATGACTCTTCCGTTGAAAAATAACTCGGAGCCAGCTGAGGACAATCAAGAAGTTCAAAAACTCAGCTTTCCGGATTTGACCCTTCAAAGAGAAGACGAATTTGATGTCTTATCAGATGGTGATACCCCTGAAATTAACTTTCAAGGGAGTCCCGTCGTGATAGACTTTTCGGATTCAGATTCTCATTCAGAAAATGACAATCAACCGCCTAAGGAGAGCGTAGACCTCCCCGTAGTTTGTCCTTCCGATGAAATCGTGCAAGTGCAACTACGTGGTGGCAAGGTTTTACCCCCTAGGCTTCCCCCTCAGGAAAAGGGAAAACAAGTTGTGTCCGCTGATCCGATTCAAGTCCCTGCTCAACAATCAAAAACTCTCCTACAAATCCACCGGGTCCCGATGTTAATGTTCCAAGTGTCGATTACAATGTCTTAGCTCACCTTAGGAAGTTGCCTGCTAAGTTGAGCATCTACGATGCCCTTGTCCTTTCAAAAGAGATGAGGGAGACTCTAATTAAAGCACTTCTCGACCCCGAGATTTGCTTAGCTCAACTCGCTTCAACTTCCGAGGAAGAAGCTTTGTACTTCAAAGAAATCCCAGGAGTTACCTTCTCTGATGAAGATCTGCTCCTTGGAACTGCCGATCACAATCGCCCACTTTACATCACTGTAAATGTGGGAAGGTTTAAGTTATCAAGAGTTCTTGTTGATCCGGGTGCATCGGTCAACGTGATGAACATAAAGACTCTCGCATATCTTAGAATTGATACTAGCAAGCTCTCAACCGATAAGTTAGTGCTTCGCGGGTTCAACGAAAAAGGCGAGAAGGCTTTAGGTTCGATCACACTACTTTTAGAGATAGGAGAATTAAAAACTGAAGCGAAATTTCATATAATTGATTCGGCGACATCCTTTAATGCGCTCCTAGGTAGGCCCTGGATCCATGAGTATAGGATGGTTCCTTCCACCCTACATCAATGCATCAAGTACCAACGAGATGGCATTGAGTTTGAAATCAAGGGTGATTTACAACCATTTTCTATTCACGAGATTGGGATCTACGAAGATGCTGCATACTATGTTCCTAAAGGGTCCACTACCAAATCTAAGGTAGAGATCAACATTAAGGAAGAAAAAGTAGAAAATCAAAGTTCAAAAGCAATTCAAAAGTTGAGAGAAGAAAAAGTCAAGAATCAAAAAAAGAGACGATTCTGATAGTGAAGACGACGTTGAGCGCGTGGTTTTTAGGCCTCCAATTAATCTACCTCAAAGAGGGGGAAGGATGGCCCAAAGAGCACGCGGTCGAGGCCGCCCTTCACTTGAAAAAAGAAATCCCCCAATGTACATCGAACTTGAAACAAGTTCTGATGAAGAATCAAAAAGGAGGGGTAACAAAATTGCTTTTGACCATAAAAAATCTAATCTTCCTCCAAAGTTTGATCTCACTTTAGATTCGGATAGTGACCAAGAGGGTAACAATTCTAAACCTCAAAGTGATGAGCCTGAATTGAGTATGTATGAAAAGCTTAATAGGGTAGTTAAATCCTTAGCCTTAACCCCACTGTCCGCTGACAGGGTCTCAGGGTTAGTAACTAAGGACTCCCCTAATTTAGACGGAGAAGTTAGGAAAGTCCAGAGGTTCTTCCCTGGCACCTCCTCTTCAAGGAATGAGGGTGATGTAATCCTTGAAGAGGCAGATTTCAATGAATTAATGGAATTACCTTTCGGCTACTTTCCTCTTGGTGTTAAAACTCTTATATCTCTAAAGGTTTTGTTCCGAGTAAATGGACTAAGGGTCAAGCGCGATACCACCAAAGTATTTGGAATTCCAAATTCAATAAAAATTGGAAGAGTGGTATCGGCTTTGGTACCGTTAGTTCGTTTGACGATGATGAATATTGCTTGATGATAACCATCCATCTTGAATCTGAAAGTGTCCCTACTGAAGTCGTCGATTCGCTCGACAGACTTTGTTTAGAGACCTCAGATGATTCAGATGAAGTTCAAATTCGGGATGCACCCCCTGAATTTGAAGAAGAAATTAAATCGACAGTTGATGAACTTAAAAAAATCAACCTTGGAACAGAAGAAGACCCTCGACCTACTTTCATAAGTTCTTTGTTGAGTGAGGATGAGTCTAGGGATCTAATTCAACTTCTATCCGAGTTTAAGGACTGTTTCGCCTGGACATACGACGAAATGCCGGGGTTTGTCCGCCGATATAGCAGTTCATAAACTTGGAATCCGGCATGATGCCATTCCTGTCAAACAAGCTCCGCGACGCATGCGTCTGGAGATTGAACAACAAGTCATTTCTGAAGTTAAGAAATTGGCTGAAGCCGGATTTATCTGGGAGGAACAATATCCTTCTTGGGTAGCCAGCGTTGTGCCAGTTCGAAAGAAAAATGGTCAAATCCGGGTCTGTGTTGATTATAGAGACCTGAATAAGGCATGTCCTAAGGATGAATTTCCTTTGCCAATTCCAGAAATTAATGGTGGATATCGCCTCTCGCATGTTGTTTTCTCCTTTATGGATGGCTCATCTGGTTATAATCAAATCAAGATGGCCCCAGAAGACGAGAGAAACACTGCATTCAGAAGTCCTATAGGGATCTTTTGTTATAAAGTGATGCCATTTGGCCTAAAAAATGCCGGTGCAACCTACCAGCGGGCTATGACTCGAATCTTTGACGATTTAATTCACAATCAAGTCGAATGCTACATCGACGATTTAGTTGTCAAAAGTAAAGTTAAAGAGGCTCATCTTTATGACTTAAGAATCGTCTTCGAGCGGTTGCGCCGCTACGACCTTAAGATGAATCCTTTGAAGTGCGCCTTCGGTGTCACGTCAGGGAAATTTCTAGGTTTCGTAGTAAGACACCGTGGAATTGAAATTGATCCAGCCAAAATTGAAGCTATCTTAAATATGCCGCCTCCTAGGAGCCTTACTCAACTAAGGTCTCTTCAAGGTAGACTGGCGTATATAAGAAGATTCATTTCCAATCTTTCCGGAAGATGTCAACCATTCTCGGTCCTCGCTAAAAAGGACGCCAAATTTATTTGGGATGAGAAATGTCAATCTGCTTTTGAAAATATCAAACAATACCTGACAAATCCACCTGTCTTGGCAGCCCCTATTCCGGGAAGACCTTTAATACTTTACACTGCGGCCCTTGACGAGTCTCTTGGGGCCCTCCTTGCTCAAGTCAATGACGAAGGGAAAGAGAACGCTCTCTACTACCTAAGTCGGAGACTTCTACCAACGGAAATTCGGTATCCAACGATTGAGAAACATTGTCTTGCCTTAGTCTTTGCAGCTCAAAAAACTAAGACATTACATGCTTTCTCATCAAATCAACTTAATTTCCAGTTTTAACCCCTTGCAATACCTTATGACCAGACCTACGTTGTCAGGACGTTTGGCTCGTTGGTCTATGATATTGCTCCAATTTGAAATTACTTTCATTCCCCTGCGTGCTGTGAAAGGGCAGGCCGTCGCCGACTTCCTTGCGGCACATCCGTTGCCGGCGGAATCTCCTCTAAATGATGATTTACCTGATGAGCAAATCATGAGTTTTGAGGAAGCCACTACTCAAACCTGGGAAATGTATTTTGATGGTGCTGCGTCCTCCCAACGGGGCAAAACACCTGAATCTACTATTCCTGGGAAAGCCGGAGTTGGCCTGGTATTCATAACACCAGATAAGGGAATGATGCACTTTTCCTACCATTTATCAGAACCTTGTACAAACAACGAGGCTGAATACGAAGCTCTGATAACTGGCCTGGAACTTGCAATTTTAATGGAGATTAAAGAGATTAAAATCTTTGGTGATTCCCAACTGGTGATTAACCAGATTGCAGGAACCTATAAGGTTTTGAATCCTAAACTCCTGAAGTACCATCAGTACACCCGTCACTTGCTCGAGCAAATTCCGATTGTAACTATGTATAGGATTCCCCGTGGAAGCAATTCTTCGGCGGATGCCCTTGCAAAGCTTGCAAAGGAATTTGCGTGTCCAGAAGAAGACTCCATTCCTATAGAGGTGCAGGGTCGTCAAGTTCTGTCTCCTGTAGATTTGGAGTACATCAACAAACAAATTTTCCAAGTCCTTTCTACCTCTTCAGCAGTCGATGAAGAAGCAGATTGGAGACAACCGATAATCGAATACCTTCAAGAAGGCAAGCTCCCTCATGAGAGATCACTTGCCCATCAAATTAAGAAACGCGCCCTATCTTACGCACTAGTCAACAATACGTTGTACCGTCGATCGTTTGGTCAGATGTGGCTCCGTTGTTTAGGCAAATGTGAGGCCCTGAAGATCGTTAACGAAGTCCATGCTGGACTGTGCGGTGCTCATCAATCGGGTCCTAAAATGAAAATGAAGATCAAAAGACTTGGATACTACTGGCCTACGATGATGGACGATTGCATGAAAACTGCAAAGTGTTGTCATCAGTGTCAAGTACATGGTGTGGTTTTACATCAGCCGCCTAACGTGTTGCATCCCACGGTAGCCTCGTGGCCCTTCGAAAGTTGGGGCACGGATATCATTGGGCCAATTGACCCTCCTTCCTCGAAGGGTCACCGCTTCATTTTAGCAGCGACTGATTATTTTTCGAAATGGGCGGAAGCAGTCCCATTAAGAAATGTAACATCACACCATGTAATGAAAATTTTTCCGTGACCATATCGTATATAGATTTGGCGTTCCGCGCAGAATCATATCCGATAACGGGTCCGCTTTCAAGTCTACAAAGATCAACAATTTTGCAAATCGCCATGGTATTGATTGGAGATACTCAACAATCTATTACCCAAGGGCTAATGGATTGGCTGAAGCCTTCAATAAAACTTTGGTTCAAATCATCAAAAAGACCCTCGATGATAATAAACGTCAGTGGGATGAGAGGTTGGTGGAAGCTTTGTGGGCTTACAGAACCACTTATCGAACCCCGACCCAATCTACACCGTTTGCGCTAGTGTATGGATCTGAGGCCGTACTCCCTCTGGAAGTTCAAATCCCTTCACTCAGAATTGCAATTCAGAACCAGATCACAACTCAACAGAATGCACAACTCCGTTTGGAAGAACTCGAAAGCCTTGAAGGATGTCGTCTTCAAGCTCAACAAAATCTAGAGTTGTATAAAGCCCGAATGATTCAAGCTCACGATAAGCTAGTGCGACCTAGAACCTTCCAAGTAGGCGACTTGGTCTTGGTTCTTCGGAGGCCTATCTTTAGCGCACCGAAAACTCGGTGGAAAGTTTGAACCAACTTGGGAAGGACCCTTCATAGTAGAAACAGTCTACGAAGGAGGCTCGTATCAGCTAGTGGATTGTAAGGGAAATCACCCAATGCTTCCTGTAAACGGGCGTTTCCTGAAGAAATACTATGCTTGATGTAGCTCGATCTTTGAATCAATAAAATACTTGATTTTCAACTGAACTCGACTCAATCTTATTCAATGCTTTTTGAATTCTAAAACTACTTTCTTTTCTTTAAGGTTAGGTGTGAGTCCCTGTGCTTCCTTTCCTTAGGATTAGATTTGCTAGTGGTGGAGCAAGCCCTTCGTGGCACCATCCTAGCGTATAAAATCAAATTTCGGGTTAGATAGCTTTTGTCGAATCCTTAGAGATTCTGGCAGACTATCTCCTTGGCTAGTTCTCCTAGTTAGATGTGAGTCCCTATGCTTTCTAACTAGGTTAGTCATTGAATACCCAGTACAAACCCGATCCATTAGGAGTAGGTGTGAGTCCCTGTGCTTCCTACCTCCTAGGATCTCGACTGACTAAAAGTGGAATTAAGCCTATTGGGCCCCACATAGTTCAGTCACTCTCTCTTTTCTTTAAGGTTAGGTGTGAGTCCCAGAGCTTCCTTTCCTTAGGATTAGATCTGCTAGTGGTGGAGCAAGCCCCTCGTGGCACCATCCTAGCATCCAAAAATCAAATTTCGGGTTAGATAGCTTTTGCCGAATCCTTAGTGATTCTGGCAGACTATCTCCTTGGCTAGTTCCCCTAGTTAGATGTGAGTCCCAGTGCTTTCTAGCTAGGTTAGTCATTGAATACCCAGTACAAATCCGATCCGTTAGGAGTAGGTGTGAGTCCCTGTACTTCCTACCTCCTAGGATCTCGACTGACTAAAAGTGGAATTAAGCCTCTTGGGCCCCACTATAGCTCAGTCACCTTCTCTTCTTTAAGGTTAGGTGTGAGTCCCAGAGCTTCCTTTCCTTAGGATTAGATCTACTAGTGATGGAGCAAGCCCCTCGTGGCACCATCCTGGTTTAAATACAAATCCGATCCTTTAGGAGTAGGTGTGAGTCCCCGTGCTTCCTATCTCCTAGGATCTCGACTAACTCGTAGTGGATTTAAGCCTCTTGGGCCCCACTATAGCTCAGTCACCTTCTCTTCCTTAAGGTTAGATATCTTCTTCCCTTAGGATTAGATCCACTAGTGGTAGAGTACGCCCCTCGTGGCACTACCCTAGTATCCAACTCAAATTCGATCCCCTGTAGTTAGGATTTTCTCCTTTCTTCTATACAATCAAATTCAATCCTCTAGGGTTAGGTCTTCCCTTTCCTTAGAACCAAAATCAAAACTCAATCCTCTAGAGTTAGGTCTCCCCTTCCCCTAGAATCAAATCCAAATTCAATCTTCTGAGGTTAGGCTACCCTTTCCTTTAGATTCAAAACTCAAATCTGATCCTCTATAGTTAGGAACCTTCCTGCCTATACAATCACCCAAATTTTCTTTCCTTTAGGGTTAGATATCTTCTTCCCTTAGGATTCGACTCACTAGTGATAGAGTATGCCCTCCGTGGCACTACCCTAGTATAAATTTAAATCTGGATTCCCCAGGGATGAACTTTTCATTCCCTTAGGATCAAAATTTCTAGACTTGATCTTTAAGCTCGGTCAACGCCAATATGTGCAATAGAACTTCGTTCTATTACACATATTGGGGGTCCATTTGTTGACCTCATTTTTGTATGAGGTCACTTGGACCAATCTTGCCCCTAAATCAATTCAATTCCCAAATCAATTCAAACTCTAGGCCCTAGGATCCTTCTAGACTTCAGACCTTTAGACTTCAGACCTTAGGTTCTATTCTAGACCTTAAGACCCTTCTAGGAGTCAGACTTTAGGATCTACCTAGATCATAAGTCAATCCAGATATCTAGTCAATCAAATCCAAAATCATCAATCCAAATCCAAAACTTGAAACCAAAATCCAAGGTCCAAAGGTTTTGTCCTAAAGGCCTTTTTCATTGAAATTTCAAACACTTTGAAACCCAATCAAATGGCCTCCGATTCAGAGTCTGTCAGTTGCATACTGATGGGGCATGTCTCTGGAGGCAACCCTCCAAAATTGAGCCCATTCTGAGGTCTCTAACCTCAAAACTAAATCAAAATCCAAAGGCTGTAAAACCTTCAAATATTTACAGCCTATGCCACTGGATCTATCACTTTGAAGATTCTGACCTTAGAGCCTTCACCAAATCCTCTGATCACTTCCAGACCATTAATCCTGATATGTTGATCAATAAACTGAATCTTTCTGGACTCATCTCAGCCTCCAGTGGGCATGAGCCCAAAATGACCAAAATACCCCTATGGGATTCAAATGTCAATTTCAAACCAAACGACCTCCGAATTGCTTGGAATCTCTTCCAGCAATTTTCAAATATCAATTCAAATATGTTGAGCTTTGACCCACCCCGTGAGTCAACCTAGTTGACCAAGTCAACATAGGTTGACCCGAATACCCTATAAGACCCTAAATGAGTTATTACAACCCATTAAGCCTATCAAACTCTACCAAGCTCTCAAATCATTTCCATCAATACTTTGAACTACTCCAAGTGTACCATGAATAAAGCATGGTCACTTTGACCAAGTCAACATTGGTAGACTTGGTCAAAATGATTCAAACTTCCTTTCATACTTTTAAGACCCAAGTTTTGATCATCAAATCCTTCCAAACTTAATCAAGCAACATTTAAGACTTCCTTTACTGCCACCTCAGCAGTCAAGAGGGTTAGTTGACTGGTCAACAAAGTCAACAAGTCTCTTAAGAGCTTTAAGAGGCTTAAATGTTCAAGCAAGCTCAAGTCACTTCAATCCCTTTGAACCTAGTTCACTCAACCAGCCCTCAAGCCTTCTCCCATGCCACCTCAACTGCCATGTGGCATGGGGACCAGTCAACATGTCAAACAAAGGGCCTTGAAGGGTCAAAGATGGTCAAATGACCACTTAGACTTAATCCATTCCAACTCTAATCCCTCAAGCAGCTCTAATCCTATTCTAGAAGCTTCCTAAGACTAATCTTAGCCATTGGACCTAAATCCAAAGGCCCACATTGCCACACATGTCCAAATAAGAGACAAAACTCACTTTACACATAGGATGTACCCTTGTCCTTGATTCTTCCTGCTCCCCACCAACTCCCTGGACAGATGGCAATCATCCAGGAGCTCTCTCAAACAATCTCAGCCACCCATCCAACCTGGAGACGTTTGAATAGGGAGAAAATGCCCTAATGCCTCTCATTCGAACCTTCACACTCTCTCACTCGCCTAGAGCTTCTCCAGCCGAGTTCTCTCTTCATTCGAGCTCTACTGGACCTCCTTGACATTTCCCCACCCAAATCCCTCCAGTCAGAGCTGCCTCCGGCGATCCTCCGGCGAGCTCAATACCCAATCCGTCCAAGGCTGATTCCAGGCGATTCGTGGCGTGTCGGAGCTTGGAGTCAACTAGGAACTTAATCGTGGACAGTCTACAAGTTCAGAGAATCCAAAAGCGGTTTAATCCGTCCGTTAAATCAATGTAAATCCCTCAACTTAGCTTAAGACACATAGAGTTAATTAGCATATTATTAAGTTATCATTTGATATTTTAATCATATCCCCATTAATTCTCTTCACCTAGGTAATCTAGGTTTAAAATTTTAAGTCATTTGGTTAACGGTATCGAACGAACGAGCCAAAAATCCTAGTCTAGGGCGTTCTCACGGCTCAATCCAGGCACCTCATTTCTGGACCGTTGATCGCCCGATCAACGGTCCAGACCGAGCCGCGCAGCTCGTTCGCCCAACCGTGTAGCTGATCGCTAGCTTGATCCGCCGTCCAACTAGATCTGGACCGTTAATTTGAAATCGCGGGATTGATATCCCGCCGTCTGATCCTTCTCCATGAGCTCAGACCGCGTGATATCATCTGAGCCGTTGTTTCGTTTCCACGGGAGATCGAACGGCTGCCATTTATGCTGACTGGTTTAAGTGGAAGCCGCGTGGACCCCAGCCGCTGCCATGCATTGAATGCCAATCATTGGCTGCATTTTTGTCCCGCCAACCAGTGGGCGCCACGTGGCATTTCCGCCGCCAGGTAATTAAAAATGTTTTAATTTAGTTTTTTAAATCATTTTTAATTACAAATTTCTTCTAAATTAATTTAAAATTATTTTAAAATTATAAAAAAAAAAATACTTATTTTATATTAATGTTCTCAGGAAATTAAATACTTTAATTTAGAATTTAAATTAATTTAAAATATTAATCATATTTTAAATTACTTTAATCATTAAATATTTGATAATTTTAAGTTAATAATCAATTAAATTCTATTAAATATTAAATCTAACTTAAAATATTTCAAAATAAAAAAAAATCAATAATATTTTTAATATAATCAGAGTTTTTTTTTTAATACTTAATTTTAAATTAAAGTTAATTTAAGATATTTTACATATTTTAATGAATTTTGAATTATTAAAATTTTTTTTTTAAACAATTAATAACATTTAATTAATCTTAATTTTAAATCATTTTAAAGTTGTTAAGTGAATTTTTTTTTTTTAATAATAATTCTAAAATTTTAGAAAACAACTAATGTTTAATTAGATTTAATTTATATATCATTTTAAATGGTAATCAAATTTGAATTATTTAATTTCATTTAATTATTTCAAAACTTCAAAAATTCCAAACAAATTCAATTTAAATCATAGAAATTCAAATAATATATCAAAATTTTTAGAAAATTAATAATTTTAATTTGAAACTATTTTCAAACTTTGAAACTTAATTTATTTTGATTAATTAGAATTATTTGAATATCATTAATATTTAATTAGTATTTAATTAAATATTATATTAATTATTTTGAAAATTAAAAAATTATTTTCAAAATAAATTTGAAAACCAGTAGACCTCTCAAGTACTTAAAATTTTATTTTAATATTTTTTTTTTTTTTTAAATTATTCTATTTTAAAACTTATACCTTTATGTATAGATCTCTATATATAAATATATATTTTGAAAACTACTTTAAAATTATATTTATTTAAATCCTTGCACATTGAGAGGTCCATTGAAATTTTAAACTTAGATCAAGCTTATGTGAATAGAAATTATGGGAGATGATTAGTGGGTAATTATTTTTAATTATCCATTAATCAATTTAATACTTATGTTAATTATCCTTAACTTTTGCATGCTTAGGTTGTGCACACACATGCACTTAGCCTAGGCTCTCCTAGCTTTAGGATTTGGTTGTTTCCATGTGCTTATTTCATGCTTGTCCAAGGGTTAGTTCAAACATTGATTTAAACCCATTGAACATAGTGACTTCATTAAGGACAATAATTAAGGATTTATTTAGAGAACTTAGAACATTTTCCATAATTAGGATCCACTTCCCCTTTAGTTGAAACTTTAAACATTTGAATTTAGTGACATATAAAGCCACTAGGAAAAGTTTCACTTATTTTTGAAATCATTAAGTCCCTTAATCAATTTCTTGAGTTTAAACCCTCAATTAAGCCTTAAAGCTTCCAAAAATTCTAATAAATCAAGATTAAACCCAAAAAATACAAATAATACCTCAAATTGACTAGAATTAAAACCTTAATCAATGAAAATTAAAATCCCCTTGAATTGACAGCAAATTAAACCTTAATCAAATTTTAAGTGAAATTGAATGTTTTATTAATATAATTAATTAATAATTATTAAAAATTCCAAAAATTTCCCAAACACTTGGGAATCTCTCCTTAGGTCATCTCTGACCTTTGGAGCTGATTTCAAGGAGTCGGGATATCATTTGGAGCAAAATCACAAAAGGGGCCTTTAATTAAGGATTTTCAATAATTCAATAAATAGTCAAATCTTCAAAACTTCATAACTAATTCAAAAAAAATCCAAATTGACCAAACTCAATTGCATTCAACTCATAATAAGGCCTAATATTTGTTAAAAATATTAAATTCCAGAAATATGTAATATTTCAAAAAGTCAACAATTTGGTCAAACCGTAGTTAAAAACTAGTTCAAAACTTCAAACCTTCGTAACTAAATCCAGAAAAATCCGATTTCAACGTACTTACCTTCTAACTGATCGTAGTAAGGTCTAGTATTTTAATAAAATGTTAGCATTACAGAAAACACCCTTAATCCAAAAGTCATTTTTTTGACCTCTTAATTAAATCATTAAAATATTCCAAAATTCTTAAAAACTTGAAATTCATTTTAAAACTCCAGAATTCATTAATTAACTTCTAAAATCAGTAATCAACCAATTTTGGATAAAATTCATTAACTTTTGAATCTTAATCAACTTAAGCTACTTAATTATACCGGGTACCACTGGGGTAACCCAGGCCTACGAGGCTGTTAACTCAGCCCCAAGGAAGGTGAAATAAACTTCACGGCCTCGGTGTGAAACAAAGGTGGTTCCCAACAAATAATTAAATAATTGATTTTAAAAGATTTAAAATATTAATATTTAAATTCTAATTAAAAAAAATCCCTTAAGCCTTACAACCAATCGAACTTGAAATAACTCTAACTAATAATCCTATTTAGGACACATCAAAACCACACGACCTACCTCACACACTTTAGATGTTTTGCTAGGATCACTGACTCTAGTTCTAGGCTAGGCCGGTGTTTTACTTTCTGCAGTTGTGTGCCGTATTTTTCGAGCTTTTACTGCATGCTGTTTGCTAGTATAGAATTGTTGTGTTTGCTTACTTACTTACTGCACTCTGTGATTGATTGTGCGTTAGACTTACCCCTAGGTTAGGGACGAATTATACTTGTGCAATCTTATGCAGGTGGCCATGCTCATACAAGGAGCTGAAATTAAAGGGGGCAGTTAATAAAAAAAATATATAACTCTTTGCACAGGTACCTGCCGCGCTTAAGACCCCCTTTAAATAAAAAGAGCATGGCCAAGTGTGGCTAAAAAAAAAATGCATTTCAATTTTTCATATTATAACTGCTTGGGAATATATACAACTGTTGATTATTAGGATAACCTTGCAGGATCGAGTCTAGATTTTTCTTATTTCTCTCAATGTAAATTTAATTCAGTTAAGGTTGTAATTCTTTAAAATGATTTGAGATTGGGATATGAATATCCAATTTGAATTTCAAAGAGGTGAAGACATCCCTAAAGGGGAGAGTCTTCTTCCATTTGAAATTCAAATTAGGATACTTTGCAAATATCCAAAGAGGAAGGATAACACCCCGACCAAAGGGGAGTTTCTTTCCATTTGGATATCCTGAACCGACGAATCGAGATGTTAGTGAGAAGATGAAGGATTGGACAACGAGAAGAATCACAAGTCTCAAAATCATTTGATTTAGGATTAGAAATCCGGGTTGTAGTCAGTGGTGCCCGGCCACTTTAATTTCTTGTAATTTTTGAGATGTAATAATGAAGGGCACTTGCCTATGGACATTCAATTTGATAAATTTAATTTGATTGATTTGTTTAATTTGATTGCGCTTTAGAACTCCTGTTTTTTTCTAGCCTTTTTATTTGCATGCCGCATTTGATTTAGCCTGGAATTCGAATTTAGGCTCTTAGGGGTCTGTCAAAAATTCTTCTACTTTAATTAAATAAAATTTTTAAGATAAGATAGCAATTCTAAACGGTCCTAAGAAGTAAGCTCGGACTCGCCGAGGGTTTTTCATGCATACATATTGTACTTTCTCAACCTTGTTAGGCATCTCCCCGCCTGCGGGTTCTGGCAGGCCACCTGACCTATGAGGGTGCCGATCTGTCAAGGGGATGTTATGCAATCTCTAGGATAAAACCTATTTTCTAAGCCAAAAATTTTTAAACTGCTACATACAAATTTTGCATTCAATCGAGTCAATTAGCATGCATCGCATTAGTAACAAATTTAAAGGAGTCTAATATTTAATTGCATCTATTTAGACATCGAATACCCGACATAAGTTAAAGGGGTCAATTAAGGATCTGCTCTAGATGTCGACCCCATTCCTCTAAAATTTTCTAATTAACGTCCCTATCACTCAACATTAAAAGACGGACTCATATTTTAAAATCGTTTAGGTGGTTTAGCTGGCTCCCCAATCCAGGCCGGGGTAAGACCAGATCCGCATTGCACTAGCTAGGTTCGGGGCACTAACTTTTAGTACCCAATTTAGACTTAGGTTCTGAGGCTGGCTCGGGCCATAAGACCTCAACTTCTGGGATTTGAATCCCACTTTCTAATAAAATTGACCACTCAAACTAAAAATTTCTTTCAATCAAATACAAGCCTAACAATTAGGATAGATTGAGGTGTTTTCTGAAGTAATTCAGAATCTCAAAGCACCTCCTACTTCTCCTCATTTGACTTCAGAAATAAGTGCTCAACATTTTAACCAATCCCATTTGAAAATTCCTACCCTTTTCCTCCTTTGATATCGATCTTTGAAAATCTAAAATAAAATTTACACCGCTATTTTAATCGAGAGTTTTCGTAGGAAATTTTGATTTCCTATGATGTAATTAACTACGAGGGCTTGCGCTCGTAGGAGATTTAGAAACCTAGAAATTATTTTCAAAACTAATAATTTTTCAAAATCTCTAATTAACTTTCTTTGGGGAAAATCAAACGCGACGATCATTATCGTCATTTTCGAACGATCCATAATAATTGATATCTTCTTTCTTCGGAGAGATATATATCAATTATTATCGTGGCTTCGATTATGAAATTAATGATCATTTATCCGAATTAGAATAATCAAAGAATTGGTTAAAGTCCATTTTGACCTTCCGAGGTCGAATGTAATTCTCCCTTTGAGTTTGATTACGATAATTCGGATACGATTATAAATTTTGAAATTCGAACCCATTAGGGAACGATATGTTCGTCTTTCGAGGCGATATATTGTTCATAATGACGCGATCAATTTTAAAATTCAAAATTAAATATTTCCCAAAGAAAATTAATTCTTTTTCAAAACTATATATACATAAATATATATATATATTTTAATCAAAATAGAACCCTATACAAAGTGGCAGTAGGAATTTGTTCCAACAAGTGAAGTGTATACTGGTGGTATCTTAGGAGATTAGGATTCAAGACTTTATAGGTTCCGGCCACTTGGTTAATCACCAACTGGGAATCTCCAAAGATCTTAATCTCTTTAATTTCCATTAGAATTGCAAGTTCCAAACCGGTTATCAGAGCTTCGTATTCGGCTTCGTTATTTGTGCAGGGCTCCGATAAATGGTAGGAAAAATGCATCATTCCTTTTTCTGGCGTTATAAAAATTAGGCCGACCCCAGCCTTTCCAAGAATTATAGATGGTTGGGTCACATTCCTACGGGAGGATGCTGCTCAATCAAAATACAATTCCCAGACGGCCATGTCAGATTCCCTCAAACTCATGATTTGTTCGTCGGGTAGATCATGGTTCAGAGGAGAATCTGCCGGTAGTGGGTGCGCTACCAGAAAATCGGCGACGGCTTGTCCTTTCACAGCACGAAGGGGAGTGAAAGTAATCTCAAATTGCAATAATATCATAGACCAACGGGCTAAACGTCCTGATAACGTAGGTCTGGTCATAAGATTTTGCAAAGGATTAACTCTTGAAATCAAAGTGATTGAGTGGGAGAGCATGTAGTGCCTCAGTTTCTGAGCTGCAAAAACTAAAGCAAGATAATGCTTCTCAATTGATGGGCATCAAATTTCAGTAGGAAGAAGTCTTCGACTAAGGTAATAGATAGCATTCTCCTTCCCTTCGTCGTTGACTTGAGCCAACAGGGTGCCTAAAGACTCGTCTAAGGCAGCAGTATAGAGAATTAACGGCTTTCCCGGAATTGGGGCTGCCAAAATTGATGGGTTAGAAAGGTATTGTTTAATGTTATCGAAAGCATTTTGGCACTTCTCGTGCCATACAAATTTAGTGTCTTTTTTCTCAAGGACAGAAAAGGGTTGACATCTCCTGGAAAGATTAGAAATAAACCTCCTTATATACGCCAATCTACCTTGTAGAGACCGTAACCGGGTAAGGCTCTTAGG